>PVKY010009727.1:0-13116 GCA_004027775.1 Bradypus variegatus
GGCTCCCCTTTGCTCCCCTGGACCCGAGACAATCTGGAGTGGGTATGGGAAGGGGCACCCTCCACGCCAGACACCGAGGCACCAGTCCACACCACTCCCGTCTTATCTGCCACTGCTCCCGGGCTTCAGACGCCAAGCCCCTGTTTCCCCGCACCGCAGCGTGGCCGAGAGACTCAGAAGACTCACTCACTCGTTTCAGAATGCAGCCTCCTGATTTCACCAAATGCACGTTCCCTGTGGCTTTAGCAGACCTTGTCTGGCTGGTGCTACTTTGGAGGTGACGTTCTGGGTCACTTTCTGGTTTTTATCATTGTTTTTCACGGAGGTGTCTCCTTGCTCTGTCTCACCTAGCCGCCATCATAGGTTCTCTGAATTATTTAAAGACATTTGTTTGGACATCTTTGATTAATTGTTCCAAATTCTCTGTCTCCTCCAAATTTTAGATTTCTTCCTTTGGACCATATCTTCCTGTTTCTTAGTATGGCTTATAGGTTTTTGCCCCTTTTACTAATATATAGTGTCCTTCTTTGTCTCTTATAACAGGTTTTGACTTAAGTAAGTATATTTGTCTTGTTATTGTTGTGTTGTAGGATTAATTTTTATACTCTGGATATTAAACCCTTATCTGATATGTGGTTTCCAAATATTTTCTGCCATTGAGTAGGTTGCCCTTTCCTTTTCTTGAGATAGTCCTTTGAACAAAAAAATATTTAATTTTGGTGAGGTCCTGTTTATCTATTTTTTTCTTTTGTTGCCTGTGCTTTGAGTGTAAAGTCTGAGGGAACCATTGCTTCCCTACATTATCTTGGTTTGTATATTTAGGACTTTGTTTCATTTTGAGTTAATTTTTCTATAAGGTGTGAGATAGGGGTCCTCTTGAATTCTTTTACATATGGATATCCAGTTCTGCCAGCACCATTTATTTGATGAAGAGACTATTCTTTCCCTGTTGACTGTATTTGGCAGTCTTGTCAAATACCAATTGACCATAAATGTACAGATTTGTTTTCAAACTCTCAATTCTATTCCTTTGTTCTATATATCTGTCTTTGTGCCAGTATCATGCTGTTTTCACCACTGTAGCTTTGTAATATGCTCTGATGTCAGGAAAGGTGAGTCCTCCAACTTCATTCTCTTTTTCAAGATATTTTTGGCTATTCTGGGCCCCTTAACCTTTTGAATAAATTTGACAATTGGCTTTTCCATTTCTGTAAAGTAGGCTGTTAGAATGTTGACTGTAATTATATTAAATCTATAAATCTGTTTGGGTAGAATTGACATGTTAATGATTTTTAGTCTTCCAATCCTTGAACTGGAATGTCCTTCCATTTATTTAGGTCTTCTTTGATTTCTTTTAGCATTGATTGATTTTTGTGTGCAAGTTCTTTACATCCTTGGTTCAATTTATTCCTAAATATTTGATTATTTTAGTTGCTATTATAAATGGGATTTTTTTTTTCTTGATTTCCTTCTCAAACTGCTCATTACTAGTATGTGAGAGCATTACCGATTTTTCTGGTTGGTCTTTTATCCCACCACTTTATTGAACTTGTTTATTATCTTTAGTAGTTTCCAGTCTATAATTCTACTTTTTTTCATATGTCCCAATAATGTTCTTTTGAGCCTTTTCTCCTCCATTATTAGATCCCATCCAGGATCACATTGCATTTTATTGTCATTGTTTCTTTAGTTAACTCTTTATTTTTTATTTTTTAATTGTGGGGACGTACGTACCACATAAACTTTTCCATCTCAGCTATACCCATACATACGAGTCAGTGGGGTTAGTTACATTCACAATATTTTGATATCCTCACCACCTTCATTACTAAAACTTTCCCATCTCCCCAAACAGAAACCCTGCACCCATTATGCATTAACTCCCTAGTCCTCCTGTGCCTGGCAACCTGTACTCTACTTTCTATCTCTGTATATTCTTTCATATTCTCTGATACTTTCTTTGTAGTTACCATGGGACTTAAATTTAGCATCTTACATCTTTAACAGTCTCATTTGCTTTGACACCAACTTAACTTCAGTAGCAATATATAAGCTATATTCCTGTACCCCTGTGTTCCTCCACTTTTATGTAGTTCTTGTCATGTTTGTTACGTGTTTATACATTGAGTCCAGAACCACTGACATACTGCATTTTATGCATTTGCCTTTTAGATGCTTTAAGAAGTAAAAAAGTAGAATTGCAAACCAGAAATACAATGAGTATTGGCATTTATGTTTTACCCATGTCGTTAACACTCACTGGAGAGCTTCATTTCTTCATGCTGCTTTGATGTGTTTTTTATTGTTCTTTCCTTTCAACCTGCAGAACTCCCTTTAACATTTGTTGAAGGGTCAGTCTGATGGTGATGAACTACCTCAGCTTTTATTTATCTGGGAATATCATAATTTTTCCTGATTTTGGAAAGACAGGGTTGCAGAGACAGAATTCATGCTTGGCAGTTTTTTTGCTTTTAGTGCTTTAAATATGTTTTCCTACTGCCTTCTTGCCTCAGTGGGTTCTGATCAGAAATCAGCACTAAATCTTATTAAGGCTCCCTTGTACGTGACACATTGCTACTCCCTTGCAGCTTTTTCTCTGCCCCTTTCTCTCTTCTTCTTATAGGACTCCCACAATACATATATTGGTGGGCTTGGTGGTGTCCCATAGATTCCTCTTGTCTTGGCATGCACATGTGGTCCTAGGATTTCCCTGATGTACATGGATAATAATTGTCCTTCCCTAGGAAACAGTTTCCTCATGGTCCCAGTTGCTGCACTGTTTATGTCTTACAGCCAGCAATTTCCTGCCCCACGGCAGCCATGACTTAACTGCTCTCCCACAGTGTTCTAGTTAAGCTCTGTGAGCTGCCTTCTACATACAGGGCAAGTTCTGGGACAGTGAGCCTGCGAGGTGTGTCCTGGTTCAGTCCCTCAGGTTACCATCAGACAGATTCGGCCAGGCATCCCTTCTCCCAGTATGTTATTGAGGATTACTCTGTGCCCTCCAGAACTGAGCCAGCAATCTGTGCTAGGTGCACAGGCTGACCAAGCCAGTGAGGGGCAGGGGAAGGGGCCAGAGAGAATGCCATGAGGTTCTGCCACTTCTAAGTTGCCTTTCTTTGATTCAGTGCTCATAATATTACTGCAATCCTTTAACTGTTTTCTGGAGCTTTGAGAAAGTTATTCTTTCCAATTCTTGCTGTTTTTCAAAGCTTCTATGGGGGAAGGAGCCTTGAAGCTTCTCACTCTGCCATCTTGCTCAGTTTCCAATACAGTTTTATTGAGGCGTATTCACATAAGCTACAGTCATCCACAGTGTGTAATCACCTATTCACAGTACCACTGTATAGTTGTGCATTCATCAACAGAATCAACTTTTGAACATTTTCCTTACTCCAAAATAATAATAATAATAAAAGTAAAAAGGAACCCCCAAAACATTTCATCCCCCCTACCCTATTTTTCATTTAGTTTTTGTTCCCATTTTTCTACTCATCTGTCCATATACTGGACAAAAGGAGTGTGAACCACGAGGTTTTCACAATCACACAGTCACACCATATAAGCTACATAGTTATGCCATCGTCTTCAAGAATCAAGGGTACTGGGTTGCAGTTTGACAGTTTCAGGTATTTCCTTCTAGCTCGGGTATAGCTTTTTAATACTAAACATTTTCTTCTTCCTCTCCCATCAGTAATCACTGCCCAAACCCTTTGGGAAGCAAGGGTTAAGAGCTAAATAAAGAAGCAAATTGGCTATGCTTATCAGCAAGGTATGTTTAGGTACTAGCAAGGAAGAAAGGGTAAATTAGGAATAAACAGCCCTCCCCTTTTTTTTTCTACTTCATCATGTCAGTCCTATTATCTAACCTCATATCACTGTTGTCTTTAAGAAGCATTGTGCTGTAATACAATGAGCACTAGATTTAGTCCAGAAGGCTGGGTTCAAATTCTGACTCTATCACTTGCTAGCTATGTTGCTTTTAGCAAATAATTTAACTTATTAGACTTCTCTTATTTAAAAAGTATTGGAAGGATTATTTGAGATAATATGTATTCAAAAGGTTTTACAAAATACTGAGCTGTATGCAAATATTATTACTGTTTTTAAGAAACTCATAAGTAAGCTGAAATAGGGAAAAGATGAAATATACTTAGCAGGCTGAATTTAATGGAACGTTCCTAAAAGCTTTTTTTTTCCTTTCTGTTACAGGGATCTGTTATTTAGCCAAATGTATGACAAATTAAGTGAGAATTCAGTGGCCAAAGGAGTGGTTTTGGAGTGTTTTGAGCCATATATTTTAAATGATAAATTAGTGGGGATCACACCCCAGGTAATGAAAGACTTGATTGTTCATTTCCAAGATAAAAAGTTAATGGAAAATGTGGAAGCCCTTATTGTACATATGGATATCACCAGCCTAGATATTCAGCAGGTGAGTTTATAGATGCTCTACTAACTTACAGAATAAACATCATTCCTTTATTGATTATATTTACTCAGCTGTGGTCAGGCCTCACTTTGTCTTCCACCACCCCCAATTATTTCTTTAGCCTTCTTGGTAAATTGTCTTATAAATTTGTATTTGTTTTCATCTTTTAGGTAAATTTTAACTCTGGGTACTTTCACATTAATAGAATATTTAAGAGTGTAACATCAATGTTTAAAAAGCTAGGCCAGAGTTGATTATTTTTAAACACTGGGTTTTGAAATGCTGAGCACGGTAGAAGCAAATTACAGGACTTCTTAGCATGATCGGTCAGCCCATTGTTAGATAATATACCTCCAGTATATTTGAGTTCCCATAAGTTTTCAGTCCTCAGATGAGGAACAGTATCTATTCTAGCCTAAGAAATTTCATAATTTAATTCTTTAATTCCACAGTAGTCCTAATCATGAGCATGCTACTCTTACAAAGGTTCTGAGCCCTATGGAGCTAAAATATGGGTAACCTAGAAGGATCTTAGGAAGAGCAATTTTTTTTTTTAATGTGCAAAATCACATAGAAATGAAGGGTTTGGGAATATGGTTATTGTTTTCTTCCCAGAAACTCTTTATGAATGTTTTTGAGTTTGCAAAGAAAAGCCAGATCCTCTTTCATATATGCCTTTCATTATTTTGTGTAGTCTTCACAGTCTGGCAACAAGTCCAGTGATTTGAGAACATGTTATCAGTCTAGCTTTGTTTACCTGTCTTAGATACAGGAGAAATTTCTAATCTCTTACCAACATTTTTAACTTTTCCCCAACACCATGTAAACATACTGTAGTTTTTTTCATGTTAAATTAAAATCTTTCCTATCTGTTCATATGAAGCCTTTTCCCCTTTGTTTCCCTAGGTTACTGAACCTTCTCACTCCTTCCATTCACAGCCAGATTTTTAAAAGCATTGCCTTGGTTGCTATTCTCTCCTTCCTTCATTCCTTCCTCCCTCCCTCCCTTATTACATGCTACTAAATGTTCAACCTTGCCTTCTCCAAAATTAGCAGGTGACCTCCATGTCTACTATATGCAGCAATATTTTCCAATCCTTAATTTACTTATTCTTTCAGCAGCATTTGTTCGTTAATTCATGAAGCATTTATTGAGTGTCAGGCACTGATGATGCTTCAGCAAACATATTGGACAAGACCTGTCCTCTCATAATGCTTACATTTTAGCAGAAAAGATTGACAATAAGCAGATAAATAAACAAAAAGAATAATCCAAAAACAGGTGTTATGTTAACAATCAAACAAGGCAAAAGGGTAGAGAATGAGAGCCTACCTTAGATTAACTAGTTATAGAATGCCTTTCTGAGGAGGTAATATTGAGGCTGGGATCTGAATGACTAGATGCAGTAATGCAAAGATCTTAGACGAGAAGATTGTTACAGGCAAAAGCAACAACAAATGCGGAAAAAAAAAGAATTGTGTTTTAGATGCTTTTCTAAGTAACAAAAAGAAGGCAAGCATGTCTGGAGCTTGGTGAGAGAGGGAGGTAGGCCTTGCAGGGCAAGGTGCAGATTTTTCCATTTTATTCTAAGTGCTAAGGGAAATCATTTGAAAGTTGTAAGCAAGATCACTCTTGTTTGCTTTAGGGAGAACATAAAAAGGGGTGAAAGGCGCATACAGAAGAAGCTAAGGGATTGTTTAGGCTGTTGCTGTGATCCTGGCAGAATATTGTAATAGCGAGATGTAGAGAGGTGGCCTAATTTTGGAAATTTTAGAGATTGAATTGATTTGCTGATGAAGTGGATTAGCGAGTGTGGGAGTAGGAGAGAAGAATGAATTGATTTGCTGATGAACTGGATTAGTGATTGTGGGAGTAGGAGAGAGAGAATTCAGGATAGTATCTAGATTTGGGCTTGAGAACCAGGGTGGATAGTGATTCCTTTAAGAAGTTTGGAAGACTGGGGGGATGTGGGATCTAAATTTTGGGGAAACAAAATTAGGAGTCCTCTTGACATTGTGTGTTTGAGATAGCTTCTAGACATTCAGTGGAAGATGTCAAGTAAGTGGTTAGATATATGGGTCAAGAGTTCAGAAGAGATTAGGGTTGAAGCTCTAAATGTGTTGATCATCAATACTGAGATGTATGATCATAGCGCTGTCTGAGAGAGAGGGTAGACAGAGAGAAGTCCCAGTACACACATCCTGTAGAAAGACTATGACAAATCACTTGTGTTTTCCCCCTTACCTCTCTGACTATTCCTTATTCTCCTTTGCCAAGCTCTGCTTTTCTACTTCAGTCCTCTTGTCATTCTGTAGTGTGGTATAGCTCTCATAGGAAAAGAATTTAGTATAATAGTTCAAGTTGTATCTATTCCTCTTCTTAAATATTTCCTTAAATCTGTTTCTATTCTGAAACATTTCAAGCTCCTTTCCACCTCAGGACCTTCACCCTTACTGCTGCTTCTGCCCAGGAGCCCCTAGTTTCCACCTCTGCTTGTGGCTCATATATACACATCTTTTAGGTTCCAATTTAAATATTGCTCCCTCAGGGATGACTTTCTGAATATTCCAGTCCAGATCAGAGTCCTTTATAGTACTTACATTTTTAAATATTGAATTATTTGTGTGGTTGAGTTTCTTCTCCGAGTGATAACTCAGACCCCATTTTGTGCCCCTTTCTTCTTTTGATCAGTGTCCAAGATGAATGTAAGTTCTGTAAGGGTTGGGATGATGTGTGGGTCTGTCTTATTCACAACTTTCTTCCTAGTGCCTAGGAGAGGGCCTGAACATACATGATTAGTAAATATTTGTGAAACTTACAACCAAAGGGAAAATGGATATGGAAAAGGGAAGAAATAATATTAGACATTGGAGGATGTTTAAAAGCAGCTAGTGTTGAACCTACAACTTTTACCTTGGCATTGTTTTGGGAACAATTTTAATTTTTACTGGAGAAGAAATAAAGAAAAATTAGAGAAGAGTATTCAGGATCTTTTCCATTCTTAACGTTCTAAGGAAATGATCAGTGAGGCATTGAATTGTATGGACCAAGCAACTTACCTTTTTTGCAGGTAGTTCTTATGTGTTGGGAAAATCATCTGTATGATGCTATGATCTATGTGTACAACAGAGGCATGAATGAATTTATTAGCCCAATGGAGGTAAGTTAACCCCTAACTTGGACATATATTTAATATTGTCTATTATTGTTTTCTTTCCTGTTCTCTATTTGCTTTGAATAGATTGTTTTGTTTTCACTCAGTCTTTTCCATTTCTTATTGGTTTACAAGACTTTCACAAATGTTAGTTTAGGCCTTTCAGGTAGTCTTTAATTTTGTAGCTTTTGCATTTGCTTTCTTTTTTATCTGTAGAGGGAGGTAAATTAAATCCCAGGGAGCAATAGATAAAATTAAAAGTAATGGTTGCTTGTTTGACTTTTTTTTTCCTCCAAAGAATTTTTGATACTAGTTTTTCCAAAAGGTATAAGAAATGTATAGTATATGTTAAATGTACTGTTGGGTAATACTATTTGTAGATATATTCTGCTGGGGGAGGAGTCTGAAAGTGGTGGGTCCATTATTACTTAATTGCTAATTTTTCCCAGTTCAGAATTTTGCCCTTAGAAAAGGGGGCCTAAAAAGCATTTGGGCTTATTCTAAAAAGAATCAAACCCCTTTTCCATCTGGTTATTTGCTTTAAACTTGAGGACAGAATTGTGGTTACTGGGTTGTTGATACATACCATGTTCCTTCAGGTCATTACTTTATTACAGTAACTAATGTACCTGATTCAAAAGGGCCAGGCATGCAGTCTGTTTTTTTTTTTTTGCATATTTAATGGCCATTCAAAACTGCCTTTAGTATTACTAAGTCAGCAGTCCATTCTAGGATATTTCAGGCTTCTTTAAGCCTGTATCTTTATAATTCATAACTCTTCCAATCTCGATTGCACATTTGTTCTCTTGATCATTTCCAAAATGAGTACCACGCATGTCTTACCCTGGTTGTCTGTGTGCCAAGTAAACATTCTTTAAACTTGAACACCTCTCAGATACTTCCTCACTGAGGTATGTACTTCCCTGAGGAACACCTGTCAGCTGCTTCCTCAGTGAGGTCCAGTACCTCCCTAAATGCAAAAATGTTCTCTATTCCCCTACTAAACTATAATTAGGAGCAATCAATGCAATTTCTAGTTTCTCTCAAAATAGCCCCTGAACACAGATGCTAATTTGTTCTATTCTGTGTTGACAAAAATGATTACTGGGTTTTTGTTATAGTTGCTTTTCAGGTTTTTGTTTTATGTGGGGTTTTCCCCTACTGTCCGTTTTGCATTTCTATCTATACATCTTTGATGGAACATTGGACTATTGAGGTTGCCTTGTATTGTGATTAGTTTTCATGTTAATGGCTTTCAGCAGGAGACTGGTATTTGTTATTAAATATTCATTTACAGACTTTAGCAGTGGGAGGCTAGGTGCATCCTATGAATCCTCTTAAAATGCTCTGCCTCTACGGAAATGATTTTTCAGTGTCTAAAAGTGTGGATATCTAAGAGCTTAAAGAAGTCTAAATTAGGAGGTTTCTTGCCTTATGAAATTTTCTAGATTTTCTGTAATAAAAGACAATGTCATCACATTTGAGATGACTATAGCCCCTAAAATCTTTCCTTAGTTATACTTTGGCTGCTTCTCAGGTAAGAGTGGTGCCTTGCTCACTACTTTTTAAGAATAAAGCACTTTTAGGAACCTGAGGGATACCTTATATTTCAGAAATTATAATCTCAATAAAGACCTTCATCTCACTGGTGTTTATTAAATGGTTTGTTTCATTGAGGAAGATGGTAACAATGGTTGTTGACCACCATGAAAGTGATCTTTTCTTGATGATAAAACAGTGCATGTTCACATTAAAAGTTTTTATATCTTGTTTCAGTAGCAAATGACTAATTGGATCAGAGAAAGGTGATTAATAGTTTAAGATTCTCGATTATCTTCCTAATAATATTATATCCTTTGGAGTGACAGTAATTTTTTTTCTTTTAATTTTAATGCAGAAACTTTTCAGAGTCATTGCTCCTCCTCTGAATGCAGGAAAGACACTAACAGGTATTAATTTTCTAAGCCTTAATTTTTTTCTCTTTTTTGTATGTTTAGGTGTTATTTAAATATCATACATTTCATCAATTTTATGTGAATTTTTGTAATCATATACAATCATGTTATGACCACCAAAATCAAATTATAAAAGAAGCTATAGTTCCTTCACACTAGAAAATTTCTTCCTGCCTCTTTGTAACTAATCTCTTCTCTACAGTCCACCTCCAGGCAGTCATTGATCTCCTTTCTGTCACTATCATTTGCCTTTTCTAGAATTTCATGTAAATGGAATCATATAGTATTTAATCTTTGGTATTTGATTTCTTTCACTTAGCATAATGTTTTTGAAATTCATTTAGGTTGTTGCATGGTATTCCACAGATTGAATACACCATATTTTTATCCATTTACCAATTGATGGACATTTGAATTGCTTTCATTTTGGGGACTATAACGGTGCTACAACAATTTGTGATCTACTTAATTTTTGTTTTTGTTTTAATTAAACTTAGTATTTTGAGATAGTTGTAAATTCACCTGCACTTGTAAGAAACAATATGGAGAGATACTGTATACTCTTTATCCATTTTCTCCCAATGATAGCATCTTGCAAATGATAGCATTTTGTGCAGTAGCATACCTGGATATTCACATTGATAATATCAAGATACAGAACATTTCTGCCGCCACAAGGAACCCTCATATTGCCCCTTCCTTCCATCCCTGACCCCTACCAGTGAACAAATTTCTGTGTGGGCATATGTGTTCATTTCTGTTGGATAAATACCTAGGATTAGAGTGGTTGGATTATATGGTAACATATGTTTAACTTTCTAAAATGCTCCCATGTGATTTCAAAATATCTGTATCATTTCGCATCCCCATTCATAATATAAGAGAGTTCCAGTTGTTCCACATCCTTGTTTGATCTTGGGCCATGGTAGTGAGAGTATGGTATCCTTCATTGTGATTTTAAGTTTTTATTTCCCTGATGATTATCTGTTGAGTATCTTTTCACATGCTTATTGGCCACTCACATATCTTCTTTTGTGAAGTGTCCAAATTTTTAACCTGTTTTTGCTGTTGTTGTTTCTCTTCATATTATTGCAAATTCATATTATGAAGGGTTCTTTATGTATTTTGGATTCAAGCCCTTTCTTAAATATATGTTTTACCAAAATGTTCACTTGGTCTGTGGCTTGCCTTTTTGTTTCTTAACCATGTATTTTAAAGAGCAAAGTTTTTAATATTCATGAAATCTATTTTATTCAGTTTTTTCTTTTGTAGTTTGGGCTTTTGGTGTTCTGTTTAAGAAATCTTTGTCTAATCCAATGTCATAAAGATTTTTCTCCTGTGCTTTCTTTTATAAATATAATAGTTTTAGTACCTGTATTTATGTCTGTAAACTATTTTGAGTTAATTTTTGTATATGATATGAGGTAAGGCTCAAGATTTTTTTTTCCAGACAGCTTATCTAATTGTTTCTGTACCATTTATTGAAAAGATTATCTTGTCTCCATTGAATTACCTTTACATCTTTGTTTCAAATCAACTGACCATGTAAGTTTGGGTCTATTTCTGTGCTTCAATTCTGTTTCATTGTTGTATATGTCTAGTTTTATGCCAATAGTGTATACTGTCTTGATTATTGTAGCTGTATGATAAGACTTGAAATCAGGTACCTGATGTCCTCCAACATTTTTGTCTTTTTCAAAATTGATTAAGTTAGTCTAGGTTCTTTGCCTTTCCATATAAACTTTAAAATCAGCTCATCAGTTTCTTTAAAAAGTTTTTAGAATTTTGTTTGGTATTGTATTGACTCTGTAGATCAATTTGGGTAGTACTGTCATCTTAAAATATTGAGTCTTGTAATCTATGACTGTGATATTTCTCTATTTATTTTGGTCTTTTGAAATAAGTTTCCTTTCCAGTGTTTTGTAGTTTTCAAAATACAGGTCTTGAACATTTATTAAATTTACTCCTATTTTATTTTTAAATTGCTATTACTAAATGGATTTGTTTTAGTTAATTTCATTTAATTGTTTGTTGCTAGTATATAGAAGTACAGTTGAGTTTCATATCTAGACCTTTTATCCTGCCGTCTTTCTAAGTTTAAATTCAGTTATTAAGTCTAGTAGCTTTTTTCTTTTCAATTCTTATGTTTTCTGCATAAATGAGCATGCTATCTTTGTGTGTAAGATCAGTTATACTTTTTCCTTTACATGAGTGTGCCTTTTATTTACCTTTATTACCCTACTGCACTGGTGAAGACCTCCAGTATAATATTAAATGAAAGTGGTGAGACCAAATATTTATACCTTGTTCCTGTTCTTAGGAAGAAAGCATTGAGATTTCCAACACTGAACTTGATGGTAGCTATATATTTTTTTAGTTGCCTTAATCAGTTTAGGAAGGTTCCTTCTATTTGTAGTTTGCTGAGAATTTGTCTTGAATAGGCATCGAATGCTTTTTCTGCATCTCTTGAAATTATCATTTGTTTTTCTACTTTGTTCTATTAATATGGTGTTTTATGTTGGTTGATTTTCATATGTTAAACTAACCTTGCATTCACAGAATAAACTGTGCTTAGTGATGATATGTTACCTTTTAAATGTATTTTTAGATTCAATTTGCTATATTTTAGTAAGGATTTTGATAAGGTTCATGAGAGACATTGGTCTGTAGTTCTTTTTTCTTGTCATTTCTTTGGTTTTGGAATCAGAGTAATAATACCTCATAAAATGACTTGAGGAGACAACCTATGATGGTGGCTAGGTGAGACAGAGCAAGGAGACACCTCCGTGAAAAACAATGATAAAAACCAGAAAGTGACCCAGAACGTCACCTCCAAAGTAGCACCAGCCGGACAAGGTCTGCTAAAGCCACAGGGAACGTGCATTTGGTGAAACCAGGAGTCTGCATTCTGAAACGAGTGAGTGAGTCTTCTGAGTCTCCCGGCCACGCTGCGGTGCGGGGAAACAGGGGCTTGGCGTCTGAAGCCCGGGAGCAGCGGCAGATAAGACGGGAGTGGTGTGGACTGGTGCCTCGGTGTCTGGCGTGGAGGGTGCCCCTTCCCATACCCACTCCAGATTGTCTCGGGTCCGGGAGATCAAAGGGGAGCCAAAAGGAAAAAAAAAAGGGTTGCGCTGCTTACAGCCATCTCCCTAGCGGGCGGGGCTGCTCCTGCCCGGGGCCGAACGCACGGCACGGAGCCGCACCAAGAGACCCAGCCTGACAGGGAGTTTACCCTACAGCACCACTCACACGCCGCATTATCCGCCGTGGACAGTGGCTTTGAATACACCCACGGCTGACTGTCCCGGAGCCGGGAGAGAGGACCTGTGCGGAAAGGGAGGAGTTAATGCCTCCCACTCATCCATCTTTGAAGCAGGCAGGGAGCGCCCCAGCCCGGCGTCCCAGGGCTTCCCTGGCGAACAGCGCGCACTTGTGACGTGACATGGCCCTGCCGCAGCAGAGGTCCCGGATAAGCACAACAGGGAGGGGGAACCGCTCAGAAATCCCAGGGAACGTACGTCAATACCAAGGACTTCTGGGTTAGGGCAGAGAACCGACTTAAATCTCCGGGAAC
>PVKY010009728.1:0-13122 GCA_004027775.1 Bradypus variegatus
GCGCCCCGCCCCGGAAGCGCGCCCCCCGCCCCTCGCGGCGCGTTCCCGGCGGCACGGCAACGCCGCGAGGCCCGCCCCGCGCATGCGTCCTGCGTCCTCCCGGCGCGCGTGTTCCCGGGTGGGCAGGTGGTCCTCGCGCAGCGCTGGGAGCTCGGGGGTGCGGGGCCGGAGAGCGCCCATGAGAGCCGTGGAGGGGCTGGAACACGCGTGTCCCGCGCCAGCCTCAGCCTCGTCCCCTCGGGTCGGGGGCCGTCTCCCGCAGGACAGCTCGTCCTGTTTTATTACCTAGAAGGCCGGACCGGGGCGCGAGCGGCGCACAGCGCGCCTAGGGGCGCCGGGTGGACCGCGGGGCCGGGGCCGTCTGAGCAGGCCCTTCCCGAGCGGGCGCCGAGCGGAGTGAGCTGTGAGTAGAGTGGAGGGGCCGCTGGGCGTGCGGGAGGCAACCGGGGCCCCGGGAGGGGAGACGCCGGGGCAGAGCCCTGTCCGGAGAGCGGGGAAGGGAGAACAGTCGAATCCACAGCAAGCGCAAGGAAGGGAAAAATGAAGAACAGCACCAGTGAACCAGAAAAACAAACAGCAGAGAAAATCAGTGAAACTCAAAGCTGGTTCTTTGAAAAGATAGACATCGATAAGCTACTAGCCAGACTGCTTGTGGAAAAAAGACAAGACACAAATCACCAAAATTACGAATGAAAGACGGAAAATCACCACAGACCCTGCAGACATTGAAAGGATAATAAAGAGATAATGACCACTTTAGGTAAATAAACCTGACAACTTCGATGAATGGGATGAATTCCCTGGGGTACACAGATTACCAAAATGACACCCCACCCCCGAAATAGAAAATATAAGTTGCTCCTTATCTGTTAAAGAAATCTGGTTTGTAATTAAACATCTGTCCACCAAAAAAAAAAAAAAAAATCCGGATGCAGAGCGCTCACTGGCTGAGCTCTAAGGAGAACTGAAGAAGCGGCAGTCCCACATGAACCCATTCAGTAAACACAGGAGGGACACTTCTCAGCTTGATTATAAGGCTGATATTGTCCTGACAGACATGGCAAGAGAGGAAAACTACAGTCTGATTTCCTTCATGACATAGATACAGATCCGTAAGGATAACATTAGCAGATGGAATGCAGATATACATTTAGATACAAGAATATATTTAAGTATACTAAATATCGACACTATTTTAACCTTGCTACTATTTTTCCTACCCTCAAAACTACATTGGAGAAAATAAAGAGCCAGGAAACCCTGTTGAGAAAGAAAATACTCCTTTACCTGCAGTTAGCTGATACTAAAATGTGTACGGAAATGCAAAGAACCTGGAATAGTCAAGACAATTTAGAAAAAGGACAAGGGTGAAGGATTTATACTACCTGGTTTGTGGATATGTTAGAGCCACAGTATTCAAGGTGTGTGGTACTGGTGACATACAGATCCGTGGGACAGAGCAGGGAGCCCAGAAATAGACCTAAACATACACAGGCGTTTGACTTTCACCAAAAGCTCCGAGACAATTCATCAGGGAAAGCATGGTCCTCATAACAAATGTTGCTGGAGCAACTGGTCATGCATTTGAGCTATTGTCTCACACAAATGCAAGTTGGAATGGGTGGGCCAAAGATGTAAACTGAAACCTGAAACAGTAACACTTCTAAAAGGAACAGAAAATCTCTAACCCTGGGCTAAGATTTCTTAAATAGGAAACAAAAGCAGGACCCATAAAAGCAAAAAAAAAAAAGGTAAGTTGGCCTTCATCAAATTTAAAACCTTTTGGCCCTTGAAAGACACCGTTAAGAAGAAAAGGCAAGCCACAGACTGGGAGAAAATATTCAGAATAATCTGACCGAGGTCTTGTATCCAGCATACATAAAGATCTTTTAAAATGCAAGAATATGACAATTAGATGACAGACAACCCAATAAAATAGAACAAAATATTAAAAATGGGAATTAAAATTACAACGGGAATTTTTAAATAAAAAAATTTTAAATCACAGTGGGATGCCATATCACCCTCTAGAATGCTAAAATTAAAATCTCTGAAGATGCAAGTGTTGGTGAGGTTTGGGGCAGCTGGAACTCTCATACGTGCTCAGAGAAATCCAAACTAGTACAGCCCTTTGAATATCATTTTTCCAGTTTCTTAGAAAAGTAAACATACACCTACCATACAGCCAGCTGCTCCATATGTACTTACCTAAGAGAAATCAAAATGTGTGCTCGTAAATACACACAAATGCCCATCACATCTTTATTCATTTCAGTCAAATACTGGAAACAATCCATGTACCCACCCATGATGGGGGGAGGATAGGCAAATGGGTGTATCGACAGTGGAAGGAGAAATTGGACCCTAAGCAGCAGTTAGGGCTTCTATGGCCCCGTTTGCAGTCTGGCTTCCAAGGGGAGGCAGTGATGGTACAAATGAGGAAAGGAACATCACTACAGGTCCTACAGACATTAAAAGGCTCATGAGGAGCTGTGAACAACTTTATGTTCTTTCTGGCCCCACAATGGGCTGCTCTGATTATTACAGGCAATTAAGGAAATACTTTCTTTTTCGATGAGGATTTCATGGCTATATATATATATATTTCAACTTAATTATTCATTCATTTCTGGCCAAAGCAATGTAAGGGTGTAGAAAAATTAAGAGCAAACGTTTACATGTGTTCTGTCTCATGCAAATGAAGGTAATATGCTAAAGCATTGGGGGTTGTGGTACATTGAATTATGTATCCCAACAAGCACGTTCTTAATCTTAATCCACATCTCTGTAAATGTAGACCCATTGAAAGTAGGACCTCTTGGAAGTGATGTTTTTAGTTAAGGGGTGGCCCAGCCGAATGAGGGTGGGTCTTAAGCCATGTGACCGGAGGGTTTAGAAAGAGGAAACACACAGGAAGGAGCTGGAGGTCAGTGGAAACCAGAGAGCAGACAGAAGTGGGGGGGAGGGCTCTGACGGGAGGCAGAGACGCAGGCCAGGACCCCAAGGATGGCCAGCAGCCAGCGCCAGAGTGCTACAGGCTCGGGAGAGGGTCAGCCGTGCCAGGATCTTGTGGGACTTACAGCCTCAAAACCATGAGCAGGTAAGCTCTGGTTTAGGCCGACCCGTTGTGTAGTGTTTGCATCGCAGCCAAGCAGGCTGAGGTAGAGGGTTATCCATTCATCACAGTGGTTCTGTTGTAATTTGCTGTCATTCCCTTTCCCTTTGGAAGTGCTACCCTACATCCATTTACAGTAACGGTTCTTCTAAAGTCAGCTGGCCTGTAAATGCCTGGCAGTGTGAGGACGGTGGGGTCCTGGGCAGGCGGGATGCTGCCCGCTGAGAGCTTCCACGTCCTCTCCCAGCCAGGGATGGCCCCAGCTGCGGCTGCAGTGGGTTGGATTCTGGGAGGTGAAGTCGGATTCCGTGGGAAGTCATTCCCTCTGTTCAGGAATCCCGTCTCGAAGGGCCCCATGTGTGCATGGGGGTGGCCTATCCTCCCCTGTCCTGGGGGTCATTGAGTTCCCCACAAGTCTCCCTGCAGGTCACCTACCTGGGAGAGGGCACGTCCATCTGTAAGTGACATTTCCACTCTGCTCGGCACAGCCGTCACTCTCCCGGGCCGCCCAGCCCCGAGCCTGCACCTGCCCTAAATCACAGGCCCACAAGAAAGTGTCTCCAAGTGAGGATTCTCACTCACTCGGTCCCCCTGCACCAAGCACCCTGACATCCAGTCCCCAGGGTGTGCCCCGGCTCTTCCAGCTCCTGCTGTGGGGAGCCCCTTCCTCCTGTTCTGGGCCCATCCCCCAGGGATGCTGGCCCTTCTCCCCAGCCACTGGCCCCGCAGCCAGGAGAGGTGGGGCCCCCCGAAGAGGACGTGCCCTGTGGGGGGGCCCTGCAGTGTCTTCCTCCATTTGACCCGGGAGGGTCCCTGCAGCTCAGAGGGTTTGGGGTCTGCAGAGCTCGTCCCTGGGGATGTCCACCAGCTGTCCCGCCCGTGTTCCAGGGCCCGGGTTTTCCTGACCAGAACTCTGCCCGGCCCCCGGCTCTCAGCATCGGGTTCTCAGACTGCCCCTTACCCATGGGTCAGGGTGGCCTCCTCATGAACCCCCACCCAGCCTCATTTTACTGCCCATTATCTCGGGTCACCTCTGGCACCACCTGTGTTAGCGGGGTCCCCAGAGAAGCAGACACCAAGAGGGCATTAAATAGTCCGGGTTCTAGGAGGGCACCCCGGAAGGGGGCCTGGGAGGAGCCTGGCAGGCCGGGAGCCCATGGGGCTGGCCTGTGGGGGTCCGTGCTGGTCCAGCGACCCAGGCTGTCTGCAGAGTCAGACCCCTGCTAACGCGGACTTGCCTCTGGGGTCCCTGCCTCTCTGGGTCCACTCTTCCCTAGCCAGGCCCCCGACAAGGATTGTGGGGCCCGGAGGGTGACCATGCTCTTTGTATATTTGCAGCTCGAGAAACACACCCCAACATCCCCCAGCACCTTGGGGGATTCGGCGTTGCCCCTTTCCTGCAGGGCCCCCCAGGAGTGTCCCAGCCTTCCTCCAGTCAAGGCCCTGTGGAAACATCCAGTGACCATCAGCACCCCACCTTCCAAACCGGGAATGCATGGCCCCTTTGGGGGGGGCCACAGCTCCATGTGGTGGTTTCCTGTGGGGTACACCTCCCAGATGAGAGGAGCATAGGACACTGCTGTGCCTGGGGCAGGAGGATAGCCAGGGGTGTGTGGGGGTCCCGGGACTGGGATATGGGGGTGTGGGGGTGTTGTGGGAAGGAGCATGTGGTTTGGGGTGTGTGTGCCTGTGGTGATGGGGGTGTGGGGGTTGTAGTGTGGGGTGCGTGTGGAGTGTTTGGGCTTGGGGCTATGGGGTGTGAGGGTTGGGGTGTGGTGTGGGCTGGTGTGGGGTTCACATGTGGTATGCGGGGGGTGTTGGGGGCCCTCATTGGGAGCCCCCGTCAGTCTTCTCCCCATGAGCAGGACCTCGTTTCCCCCGTCCAGCCCCTCCGGTGGCCCTGGCCTGTCTCCCCGCCGTCGCTGGGAGGCCTGTGGACCCCGGGTTCCTGGTCCCTACAAGGAATGGCCAGGGAGGGGTTTGAGCCTTTCATTAAGAGAAAGGAGCGTCTTCTCTCCGGCGGTCGCTGGGAACAGCCCCGTGACCCGGCCTGGCCACCTCTCCGTGGAGGGTGGCCACAGGCCGTGCCGGTGGGCCGCTGCTTCCCCACACACGGGAGGGCTGCTGCCTGGGACCCTCATGGCCACAGCAGCAAAACTGCCACAAGAGGGCAAAAGAGCCCCTCTGTCCACTGCCTGCCCGTTTCTGAGGACAGAAGAAAGAGGTCCTGCCACCAGCTTTGAACAGCACTGAATAGAAAGACCCCACCCCAGGGGTCATGTCCCAGCACCCACTACCCCCCCAGCCACCGGTGCTTCCAGCCACAGCTGGGAAAGAACTTGGGGTTTCCAGGGCTGAGCCTGGGGTGCTGGGTGGCAGGGGAATGGTGGCCAGGGCCAGGACACTTGTGGGGGGCTCAGGGGGCTGGGGGGTGCTGAGTGTGCAGGGTGTCTAAGTGGTGGGTGGGCAGGCCCACACGGGGCCGCCTGCAGGGGGACGCCTCGGTGGGGAGCCCCTGTGGGGTCCTGGGCCTTGTGTGCCTGGCACCCAGATGCCTGGGATCTGCCTCTGTGGCCGCCAGCTCCATCGTGACCGCAGAGTTGGGGAACCAGAGGCTGCTAGAGTGAAGGACCCCAGCACAGGAGTTGGGGTGTGGCAGTGGCTGCGGTGGAGTCAACCCCAGCTCTGCAGGCTGGAGTCGGAGCTGGGAGAGCCATGCTCCAGGGAGGCCCCTTGGCTTCTTGCAGCAACCCGTGCCCCGATGCGTCTCAGCATGGCCACCCCCAGCTGGGCCCTGGTGGCCGCATCGCTCGTCTCCTGAAGCCCCCACCCCCGCCTCCCTCTGACAGGGACCCTGTGGCCACCCTTGGGACCCACCAGGATGTGCAGGGCTGTGTCCGCACCACAAGGCCCTAACGCAGTCACAGGAACCTTTTCCCAGGTGAGCTCACAGAGGTGGGCTTGGGGGCCAGGGCTTGAGGCCTGGGGGGCTCTGGGCTACTGAGGCCCGGGCTGGTACTCCTGGAGACTCTGCTCTGCCCACGGCCAGGGCCGGCCCCTCGAATGAGCCCTGCACTGCCCAGCGAGACGGCCCAGAAGCAGCAGCCAGAGGTTTCACAAACCCGGGGCAGGACCCAGGCAGGGGTGGACAGAGACCCCCGGCCAGGCTGGGGGCTGACCAGGCACCCCAGGGACAGCCTGGGGTTCCAGAACCACATGGGACCAGAACCAGGCCCCCCAGGGCTGGGAGCAACCCCTGAGATTGGGCCCACACGCCCTGGGTGGGGGTTAGGGGGGTGGGGGGGTGCGTTTCCCAGAGGCCCAGTGGTCACCTCTGCTGGGCCCAGCACCCCAAGCTCCCAGCGCCTCGTTCTCACCCCGGGAGGAGGGCCGGGGCCCCCAGGGGACCACCCAGCCCAGTGGGGGAGGACACACGTGCCCCTGGGCCCCGCTGTGAGCGCCCTGGCCAGTGTGTGCCCACGGCAGGTCGTGGCCCCGAGCAGGCGGCTGACTCAAATCCGGATCTTGGGCCTCAGGGCCTCCGGCGGCGTTGGCCGCGGGAACCGGGATGGAGGCAGCGGGGTCCCTGGGCTCCCCCCTGGACAGGTGCTGATTCACGAGGGCCCCCACCAGCCCAGCACGGGGTGATGTGTCCGGGTGCCCCTGGCCGCGCCCCTTCTGGCCGTGCTTGGGGTGGGTCCAGCCGTGTCCGTGTCACAGAGCAGGACTCTGCGAGCCGGGGTTGCGCTGCCCGGGCAGGGGCAGGCGGGCGGGGGCCGGGCTCCAGGCTCAGGGGAAGCTGCCCCGGCTGGCCAGGCAGGGGTCTCGGAGCGTGGACATCCAGATGGACGGACCCTACGAGGAAAGCTCCGGGGCTTCTGAAGGCGACCTTCGTTCGTTCATTCGTTCGTTTGTTCGTTCATTCAAGTAATTGGTGGAGGCTCTCTGGCCTGATGGGGCCGACAGGCTTCGAGGGACACCCACGGATCACAGCCCCGGGGTCTGGGGGGAAGGAGACCTCCGCGGCGCCCAGGGCAGGTGGCCCGGGCAGGGTGGGGGTCTCGGGACGGCGCGTGCAGAGGGGGTGGCCTGGGCTGGGCGTGTGCAGACTCGCACTCGAGCTCTCTCACACAGACACGCGGACTTGTAACAACTTGGTGTTTTTAAGCTTTTGCAGATTCAATCCATAAAAAATGATACCTCGCTGCTGTTTTCATTTGCAAATCCCAGATTTCTAGCGGGGTGTGCACACCCTGCTCTGTCAGGTGTGTGTGTTTCTTCTGCGATTGTTTCACAGTATCTGTGGCCACTTAGCTGTCTTGTCTTATTAGGGGCACTTTTTGTATTCTAGCTATTCATTTTTGTCAGGTATTTTGGAAATTCTTTCTTCCCATCTATTGCTTGCCTTTTTAACTTTTATAGTGTGTTTTATTTTAACTTTACTTTGAAAAAAAATTGAAACAAAAGTTGCAAGATGTGTACAATGAACTCCTGTAAACCTTTCACCCAGATTTACTACTAAAAGCTGTTTGTTGATGCTCAGAAATTTTAAATGTGTGTGACATTACACAGACACCTTCCTTTCTTTGTAACTTCTGAGTTTTGTGCATCTTCCCTCAAGATGATTAAAAAAATTTCCAGTGATTTCGTCTCATTCTTTTCATGGCTTACATTTTAATGGTTAGCTCTTTAATCCATCTGCAGTGCGTTTTAAGGTTGTATGAGGTAGGGACTTAACGTTTTCTTCTTTTAAAATGTGTAGCCTGTAGTCACTTCATCATTTATTGAGAAAGGTCTTTTTTCTCCGCGGACTTGAAGTGACACCTGCATCCCGAAGTGAAGCCCCACTGACCCGTGGGTCCGGTTTGCAATTTTGCACAGTAACACTAATTAACACCATGACTTGTTATGTAACTGACATTATGTAATTACATAACAACAATTATGGCAGCTTTACAGCAAGTTCCCTGTAATTGTCCTTTGAAAACCATTTCCCAACCAATCTTGCACATTTTCCTTCCCATAGAAAGCTCAGAATCAGTTATTAAGTTTCAAAACAGATCCTGTCACATCCCCCTTTACCCAGTGTATGGAAGGATGAGTAGAAAAATGGGGGAAAAACCTAAAGGAAAAATAGGGCGGGAGAGGGGGAACAATTTGGGTGTTCTTTTTTTACTCTTATTTTTTTATTCTTATTTTCACTTTTTCTGGTACAAGGATAATGTTAAAAAAATAGTTCGGGGTGATGAATGAACAACTATATGATGGTAATGTGAACAATTGGTTGTATACTTTGGATGACTATATGCTGTGTGAATAAATCTTAATAAAAAAACTATTCTTGTTTGGAATTTTATTGGGATTCCACTGAGTTTGTGGGTCAATTTGGAAAACAATCTGGAGACCTAACCTGAACAGATTCTTCTCTTGGCTTATTTAGAACTTCAGTAAAGTGCTCTCACTTTCTTTTATGTTAGAATTACTCAGTTCTTGCTGGGTTTATCCTGCTGTTTTCTGGGTTTTATTTCTATTATCAGTGAGTGAGTCAGTTTCCTCTTGAAATGTTATAATAATGCATTGCTGTTTTAATAAGTGCTATTTTTTCTTACTTTGGCCTTATAATTGGCTGCTTTGCTGAATTTTCTTAGCAATTCAAACAGCTTGTCAGTTGCTTATTTGGGATTTTCTAGGTAGTCATAAAATTATGCAAATGATTGTAGTTTTATCTCTGCCTTTCTGAGTTGACACTTTATAGCTATGATCTTGTATTATTATGCTTGCTAGGACTTGAAAATAATATCGAGTGTCTTTGCCTTGTTTCTGACTAAAGTGTGAGCGGCTCCAATGCAGGGTCACCCTTACTCCAGAGATAACTCAGTTTTCATAAGTTCATCAGGGAATGTGTCTGATGGCACAGAGAGGATAATCGTCAACTTGAAGTTTCCAGCATTTTCAAAAGCTGGCCCGGTCTGACAGCCGATTCTCATTGCCCGTGGTGGTGAATTCTGTCAAGTCTCCGTGGACACTGAGGCAGCGAACGCTGCCCCTGGGAAATGCAGGCTGAGGCCCTGAGGCCCCGGTCTCCACCCGTCCGTGCGCACCCTGCTCTGTGTGAGCTTCTGGCTAAAGGCGCCTTCTTGACGCTGTTGGTGTGTTCGCACTGAACTCACAGCCAGCGGCTCCATAGCTCCTGAGCGAAGCTCGTCTCACACACATATTTTCTTCGTGTGGCACATCCCAGGCTTCTTGCACCTGGGAATGCTGGACAGCAGTTCGGTGCTATGCTGGGGGCTGTTTTAAACGCAAAATCACTGACAAAAGCAGAAAAATGCAAAAAAATGTGGCACTAAAAATACCATGAAGAGGACCCTGTGTACAGCCTGAGTGGAAACAGAGGGCCGAGGGTGGCCGTGATCCACCCCGGCCGGGACCCCCACCGCGGGGAAGGCCCACGGGGGCTGACCTGGGGGTTTCAAACAGAATTTAGCCGGAAGGCAGACGCGCGGACACGGAGCCCGAGGCCCAGAGGCCGACTGTGTCCTAAGCGCAGCCCGTCTAGCAGGACCGGAAGCCGCCCGCCCTCCCCGTTTGGTTCCTGATGTGGAACAGCTGGGGACGGCACTTGCCGGGAGGACTATGATAAGGTCACATGGGCTGATGCCTCTGTGAAATGGGGGGCATTGAGTTAAGAGGGTCTCCAAGGCCCTAATCCAACAAGGCCTCCAGGACAGAGGACGGAGGGAGAGCAGGGGGCTCCCTGCAGCTGCATGCTGCCTGCGGGCTCATGCTGCTTCATGCCCGGAGTGTCCGGGCCGCGCCTCAGGAGGGGTCCCCCATGGTGGCCGGGGGTCTCAGCGGCCTGATGGCTCGGTCGAGTGGCTGTCCAAGCCAGCATGGGCTGCGCTCTCACCAAGCGCCTGGCCTGGGCTGGGTCCACAGGCAGCTGTCCCCTCTCCTCCAAGACCCCTGGGGGGCACCCCCTGCCCCTTCCACACACACTGGTTGGGGCTGCCCCTTGGGTGGAGCCCCCACAGGCTTGGGCTCAAGAACATTCTGGGGTTCAGAGCTCAGTAAGCAGAGTGGGCGACGACCGAGACGAGGGTCCCTCCACACTCACCAGTCCCTGACGTTGACATCCCTCTGCCGCTCCCCCTACCTTTGTATCTCCCCCTCCCTCTCTGCCCCCCCACCCCTGTCCCCCATCCCTGCCCCTCTGTGACCCCAGCATTCGCTGCTGGGGGACAGCGTGCACGGGGATGGCAGAGCTCACACCTGGAAGGGGGCTGGCACGGAGCACAGAGGGCCCCATGGAGGATTCCAGGGCTGCGGTCGATTGTATGTGTCGGAGGACGCTGGGTTGATGGGACTTTGGAAGCCACCCGGCTCTACCAACACAGCCTGAGCTGGCACAGATGCTCTACTGTCGGCCAAGTGCTTTCTGGACATGAGAACTGTCGGGGGAGGTTTCCCATGGCGGGCAGACCCACCCCGAGCTCAGGCAGCATCTGGGACCCTCTCCTTCTGGAGAGGCCCAGGGACGATGCTCGTAGTCAACTGGGGGTCCCATCGCCAACCTCAGACGCCCACCTGCAGCTCATGAACCAGGAACACTGGGCGGGTAACGTGAGAACAAATGGCTGTCACACAGCCCAGAGCCGTGGGGACGCCAGGGCCGACGGTGCCCTGGGAAACAGCTGCTCGGGAATGAAGCTCCCCCTGACCCCGAACCATCTCACTGTCCCCTGGGGCCACCCGCCCCCCAGAGCTATCACACCATCGCCCCACGAGCCGTGTGACTGTCCCCAGGATGCTCCCTCCCAACCATCTCACCATCTCCGGGGAACACCCTTCCCCCAGAACTCTACCTGTCCCCTGAGGCTGTGGCCCTTCTTAGAGAGCAGCTCTTCACCATCCGCCCCTCTCGGCCATCATCATCACCGCCTTGTCCACTCTCCCTCCGTGAGAGCCCCCTGCCTTGAATGTAACCCCCACCTCCTCACCCCTCCACCCCAAGTGGCGGCTGCTCAGGACGGTCTCGCAGGAACCAGTGGTGTCTTGGCGGTCGAGGACATACTTGTGAAAGGGGGAGGACCCCAAGCCAGCCCTGGGCCCATCCGTGCCATCCCCTGTCAGACATCCCCACTGCACCCCACCCTGCCTAGAAGGGGGAGAAGCCCCTCCAGGGGAGGCCCCTCTCTGGGTCTCCTCTCCCCTCACCCCTCAAGGCCTTCCTTCCTTCTGCCATTTCTGCCTTCAATTTATCCTTCTCCGTGGTTCGTTCCCATTAGCGTAAGAACATTCTTTAAACCACAAAGCAAAACAAAATAAAACAAAACGGGGCTGCCGCGGGGCCCAACCTCGCAGCCTGCCTGGGTCCTTTTCTCAGGAGCACTGTCGCCGCGAGCCGCCCCCACCCCTCTGTCCGCGCCCACCCCTTCCTGGCACCCACTGGGCACCCACTGACCCCCCCAAGGCCCCCACTCGAGCCCCCCACCTCTGCGTTACCAGTGCTCGCGGTCCTGGGCCTCACGCATCCCCTCCTGGTGTTTCGCTCGCAGCTGTCGTGTTTGGTTTGGTTTTGGGGTCTCCGCCCCCCAGGCTGCCTCGCTCCCTAGACGACCCCCTCCCGGCGTGTCACCCAGATGTCCCCAGTGGATTTGCTGAGCTCACGTGGGAAGGGGTGGCCTGTGTGGGGCTGCACTGCCCGTCTGGGATCCCGGCCCAGGGCGGCTCTGACGGCTCCTTGGCCCATGCCCTGTCAGGCTTCCCGGGGCCCACAGGACCCCCCTGGGCAGCACCCCACCCCCCAGACCCCAGCACCTCTGAGGAGAAAGCTGGAGCCGCCAGCCTGGGGAACCGGAAGAAACCCTCCCTGGGCTCTGGGAGCAGATCTGGCTCGGGGCCAGGCCTGGGCTGGGGGTCGACTGCACAGCTTCGGGGGGACATTGAACTCTTCCAGGCCCCGGGTGGACAGAGCCTGCGGGATCCAAACTTGGTGTAGGCCATCTCCCCCGGGGAGCCTGGGCAGAGTGCAGAGTCCCAGGCACAGCCGGGGCACTCCCAGCACCAGGGTGCACCCTCCGCCTCCTCGGGGGTCCCGCTGGCCCCAAGCAGCCCACAGCACAGCTCAGACCCATCGTGCGTGTCCCCAGTGCTGCCCCCGCGATCTGGGGCCATGCCACCCTCTCAAGGTCCCCCTGCTGGTGCCAGAGCTCCAGGCACACGCCGGCGGGGATTGGGGGCCGGGGGTTGGGCACGGCGGCCGAGATGCCACCCACCATGTGTGCAGGGCAGTGGGGCCTGGTGGCTGCTGGGGCTCACTGGGTGGCCGCCTGCCGAGGATGGGGAGGAGCGTGCTCTCGGCGGGGGGCCTGGGGTCCCACTGGGGCCACCGGTGACCCAGCAGCACCGGGTACCAAGCAGCTGGCGGCCTCCCCAGCGCCCGGAATGGCGGGAAGTGGGGCACGGGGCCAGTTCCTGGGGGCTCTTCTTCCCCGGGACTATGCAGTCAGGCAGCTGTCCGCGTGGGGGGCAGGACCCCACCCTCGGCCCAGCCCGTGGCAGCCCTGGGGACGGTCCCTGTGCAGCCTGCAGGTGGGTGTGGGAGGCTCTGCCGGGAGAGCAGGCGTTCTCCATGGAGCTGGGCACTGGCTTGGGCCTCCCCTGGCCTGGGGGACATCTGGGGGGCCTGGCAGCTTCCACTCGAGGTTTGGGGAGGCTGGGGGGCTTTTCTTTTTGTTCCCGTGAGCCAGACACGCCCTCAAATGGGCCGCCTTCACATCCAAGCGTACAGCCGCTGCTGCTCACCTTGGGTCCCTGAGATCTGGCCTGCCCGCCTGCAACGGGGTGACGTGCGGGGACCCCAGAGGCAGAGTGGTGGGCTCGAGGCAGGGACTGCAGTGCCCCTTGAGCCGCTGGGCCTGGCACTGGTCCTGCTTTGCCTCCCGCTGCCGCCACTGCAGCGCTGGACACGCGTGGCTTCCAGGGCCTGGGCTCTGCTGAGCGTG
>PVKY010009729.1:0-13129 GCA_004027775.1 Bradypus variegatus
GGCTCCAGTCGTCTTGGGTGTCACAAAGAGGGCAGAGATGGTCAGCGTGAAGGCCTTGCAATAAGATTTCTTCACCACCTGGGGAGAGTGAGAAACAGGACAGAGCTAGAGGTGTTGGCCTCTAGAAAGGGCCAGCCCCATCCCAGAGGAAAGAAGGCTGAGCCGAGGTCTTCTTTAAAGGCACATCATCCTCAAACATCTGTGATGCACAGCAGCTGTGTCACAGGATGTCTTTTCACTCACACTGTGCAGGCTGATATGAAAAGGATGGTGCTCGGAGAGGCAGGATAAAGCAGGGTAGACAGCCAGACTGCCCAAGTTCAGAACTGAGCTCCACCACTTACTAGGTAGGGGCTTTTAGCAAGTGCCATGCCTTGGTTTATTCACCTGTAAAATAGGGATACCACCTATCTCAGTTAATATAAGTGTTAAAAGAGTGACCAGGTAGCTTAGAACAGCGTGGGGCACCTAACATTATTGCCCACTCACACTGGAGGGCAGGTAAGACCAGACTGAGATGCTCTTATCACTCTCTGCTTTGTACACTTTGGTTTACATCTGATTTTTTATCTCCTTCTTAGAGAAAGCCTATCTCTCCCATGTGACCATAAAAACATCTCTATTTTTGCTCACAATTCCCAGTCTCAACCATGTCTGGCATGTAACAGACGCTTAATAAATACTGCTATATGAATGAACAGTTAGAGAAGTGGTGGAAAGTATTATACAGTCTTTCACTCAACAATGCTAGGCACTGGGAATACAGTGATGAATAAAACTGTAAAAAAAAATCCTTGCCCTTGGGGAGCTTTTTCACTCAAGTGGGAGGAGACCAATAAACAATAAGAGAATGGGGGTAGGGTGGTCAGAGAAGCCTCACTGAGAAGGTGACACTGAGGGAAGTTGATGCTGAAGGAGCCATGCCTATCTGGGGATTACCTCTTCCACAGGTGTAGGGTCCCAGCTGCAGACTGTGTGGTGGGGAAAAGGCTGGCACCTCTAAGCCAATAAGCTTTACTATCCCACAGCACTCCCTAACCCTGGGGACAAGCCCAGGCCTCAGATCTGGGGACAGGAACCTCAGAACATCAGCCTCCCTGAGAGACAAGGGACTTTGCACAGGCTCAGAGATGCCACAGCAGGAGACTGCTGCAAACCAGCAGAAGAAAGGCACCTGTGAGCAGGCCTTGAGAAGAGTGCACAAGCAGGTGGTACTGCCCGGGCTGGCTCCCCAGAAAAGGAACCATAAATACACAACTCAGCCCAAAAAGGGGAGAGCTGGAGGGAGATGCCATTTTTCTTGAGCTGCTGTCTGGGTTCTGGCAGGTCCCTGTCTTGCATCTTGCACCGGTACCCATCTCCAGAGGGCCCTGCCCCCACCCCAGCCACATTTCCCTGGGGAGAACTCACATCCTGCTGGGCATACTCATCTGCCCCGGCGGCCTTCCCGTAGTCACAAAATTTGGTTGTGCAATGCAGGACGCCCGGGGGTTTCTTCCCAAAGTAGGTGACCAGTTCAATCTTCTCCCTGGGCTCATCCCCAGAGACAACTGTGGGAAGAGAGACGACAATCAGGGCAGGGGAGCAGAAGCCGTGGAGCAGAAGCCGTGGAGCCAGCTTCCCACGGAGGCTGGGAGGGAAAAACAACATTAAGAATAAATTCTTGAGCTATCTACTATAACTCATTCATCAGTTATGTGGTCAAACCAGTAGCAACTTCAGAGCTATAAAAAGTATTTAAATTCCCTGCTTTTATATCACATTTTTCTCTCTCCCAGACTTGAAAACTCAGGCACTTGTAACCCAG
Source organism: Bradypus variegatus (assembly GCA_004027775.1). Classification (NCBI taxonomy): domain Eukaryota; kingdom Metazoa; phylum Chordata; class Mammalia; order Pilosa; family Bradypodidae; genus Bradypus; species Bradypus variegatus. The sequence goes on from PVKY010009729.1 coordinate 1,808, forward strand.
AAGTAGGCAGTATAAGCCAAAGGAATCAGATTTGCCAGCATTACATCTAAAAAGAGGGAGCAAGTCATAAAAAGCAGGGTAGGAAAAAGGGGGGTTAGAAACAAGGGGATACAGTGGAAGGAGCTCAGGCTTCATAGCCAGAAAGAATGTACTTTAACATCCCAGCCCTTAGTAGCCACTTTGTAGCTTTTGGATCCAGAGCAAGTGGTTGACCCTTGTCTGCCAATCTGATATGATAATTAGAGTGACTGTATGCCCCAGTTTGCCTAGGACATCCAGGGAGCACCCCCCTTTCATTCAGGGCCCATTTGGAGGCGGCTTACAGTCACCAAACTAATAAAACACTCCCCTGCAGGGTGGTTTGGTGGCTGAGAATAAAGGACCTGGTGCAAAAGGGTCTTGGGATATCACTAGGTTTTTTCCTCCTTATTCCCCAAGCTGAATCCCTGCAAGGACGACCCCACCCTCTGCAGGGGAAGAAGACATCTCTCCACTCTGCGCTGACCTGGTTACTGGCCCATTATGTGTCTCCTGCTGTATTCTGGGCAAAAAAGGATTCCATTTCTTAATGGTAACAGCAGCTTTGAAGGATGGTTACTCCCCCCGGCAGAGCCACCAGCTCTGATCAGGAGCCCTCCCTCTACGGTGTTTGCTCTTGAGCTCTTCACACAGACGGGGCTCACTTCTGGCCACTGTCACTGCAGGCCCCAAGGTTCCCTGGTCTCCCAGAGGGTTCAAGCTTTAGATACTGAGAGAGTTATCTGAGAACTTATGCAGTTCTTTATGTGATAAAAGCTCACATAAAGAAACATGGGTGGGGATATTTCAAATATGAAATATAATTGAAGATTTGGGGACCTGGAAATGGGTTAAAGAAATACAGATGGATTAGTGGGGGCCAGATTCCCAAATAGGCTAGTGTAGGAGAATGAGGGTCATCAGAGGCCTTATCTCAAAACTACCCTATCATTGGATCAAAGAGGCCTTACTAGGAGAGAACCCTGGTCCAACGTGGTGGTGGTGGTGGTGGTGGAGGGGGGAACTACTAGACTCGACAGTCCAGGGCGCCAGGTCCAGGGGCCCGCCCGGCTGCTCTACAGCATTCACTCTGGCTTTGGGCAAATCCCATGTCCCTTCCAGGCCTCTTTTCCTGTCTGTAAAACCAAGGGGTTTGGGACTAAATTTGAGACTTCTGTTCTCTGGAGCTGTGGGATGCCACTGAGGTGCCCTGGGGGCCAAGGAGGAGAGTGGGCAGCCCAAGGTCTAGGAACCGTTCCCCTGTAACGACAGGAAAACCTTAGTTTTAAGGGTTGTTTTTTGTTTGTTTTTGTTTACAGGTTAGGAGTCCATATAATATTTTGTTTTGAAAAATGGTTCTGTTAAAGTTGAGTTTGAAAACACTGGACCAGATTCTGTCTCTAGAGTTATAGTATATGGTGGCATATTTCCTGTTTGGACAGTAATTTGCTTTTCCCACCTCTTAGGCAGGACAGTGGTCTAGATCTAGCTGGGAGAGGGGAGCCGAGGAGAAGACAGCAGGAAGGAAGGTGCTCAGGAAGCGGCCCTCTCCATATTCCCCCTGTGCTTCCACTCCCCAAAGTCACCTCCCTTTCCCACTGACTTGCCTCTGCCTTCCCCACTTAGCTCCCAGTTCACTGAGAACAATGATACACAGTCCTATGCCTGTAGCACCTTGTGCCCAGTGGTGGCTGGGCTAAAGACTGAGACTAACAGTGCAGGACCTAGGTTCCCTGTCCCCCTCCCCTCCTATGCCACCACCTACAGTGTCGAAGCTCCTTCTTGAAGGCCTTGTGGTTCCCCAGCTCATCCAGGAAAGCCAGGCCAGCTTTGCGGAGATTCTCAGAACTCTTCTTGGTCAGGAACCAGCCGAAGTAGAGTGGCAGGAAGTCCTTCTCCAGCCCAGGCTTCAGCTTCTTCAGCTCATCAGCTGATAGCTGCCACTGGTTCTTCTCCTTGAGCTGGGCACAGTCCAGCCGCCATGCTGTCTTGGGCTCCACCAGTACCACCTGGTACTGGAACTGGTCGGCCATTTCAAAGAGCTGCTCCAGCCGCTCCCGCTCATGGTTGGTGTCATCTAGCACAAGAACTCTGACATCCCGGCGGCAGCAGGCAGCCAGGTCCTCGTCCAGCTGCTTGTACTCCTCGGAAAAGGCCCCACGAGCGCCAGGGTTAATCTTGTAAGTGTCAGCAGACACCATCTTAGTGCCGTCCCGGAACCTGTCCACGATGACCTGTGCCAGTGTGGTCTTGCCACTTCCTGGCATGCCACGCAGGATGAAGAGCGTCTTGCATTCTTGCAGTGTGGCCACTGTCTCCTCATCCTGCAGGAAGGGAAATTGCAGTTCAGGCTTGTCCTTGGCTCCTGAGGATGACATTTTGCGGATGAAGATTTTGGGCAGGAACGTGTGGCTCTTTCGGGAGAAGCCTCTACTCTGTGAGGAGAGAGGAGCAGATGTCAACCTGGGTCCCTCACAGCCACCCCACCAGCCTTGCCCCCTCAACTCTGACCTAGTTCTAACCTGGAACCCCTGCGCCTGGCTCCCCAGCCCTGACTTCCAAGCACCCCTGGTGGCGTGGGCATCTTTCCAAGCAGGGGAGGGATGAACATTTTTAGGGCCTACCGTGTCCCCCCTTTCCGGTCTCCCTGAGTACCTGTCTGCTCTGGGACTGGAGATCGGTGGGAAGCTTGTCCTACAGCTTTCCTAAACTCTCACTTTCCTCTGGTTAGAGCTGCAGCCTCAAGACTCACTCATCCTGCTGCCACCTCTAGAAGGAAAATGTGTTGGAGGTGCAAGCAGGGGAGGGCCTGAAGCCTATGGTTCTAGGATCTGGCTGGAGTTTTTATACTCATGGCACCTATTAAGGATGTCCTGTATGACTGCCCTGGCTCAGGGTGTGTACTGGGGGTGGGGAGGTGTTACCGTTGGCTGCCTCCCCTCCCCCAACAATGGCAGCAACAGATAATACTCTCTTGTCTGGGATGGGGCGACAATGGTCCCACAGAAGGGCTGGTGGGGGGGGGCAGGGCAGGAGCACGTTGGACAAAGACCCTCATTCACCAGCCTGCCACCTCCTCCTCTGCCCTCTCTCTGCTCCCCACAAAGTTGTGCCCTTTGTGCCCACCCTAGGACTGGGCAGCACTGGGCACCTGCTTGCAGGGTCTCGCTCTGCCCACCGCTTTGCTGTGTGTCACCAGGCAGGTGCCTGTCCTTCCCCAGGCCACTTGTTTTCTTGTCTGCTAAATGCCATCAATAACTATAAATCGTCTTCTAAACCGGAACCACCTCCCATCAGGACTTGAGAATCCCTTAACCGGCATATTGTTGTATTAGAGAAGGCCCCCGGGCTTGGGAAGGCCAGGAATGGCCGTCCACGCGCAAGCACGCGCGGGGTCGGAACCAGTCCGGGGCCCTCGTGCTGTGACACCTTCTGGGTCTCTCCAGATAAGCAGCAGCTTTTGTAGGTCCTGGATCCCTTCCTCAAAAACGCCATCGTTTTCCTCCTCCAGCGGCCGTCCCCACTCCCCCCAGACGTCCGTCTTCTCCCTACCTTAGGACTGCGTCTTTGTACCAAGAAAGCTTCAACTCAAATCCGGAACCTCGGGTCCTTATTTGCATGCCACTTCCTCCCGAGAATCCCAAATACTTTTGTTTTCCGTTACGAAGCTACCCCTCTGCCCGCCCCCATCTCCAGGTCCTCTCCCTCCCCTGCTGGCCTTCACCCGCCTGCTCACCATGATGAAGAAGGGGCGCCGCTGTCGCCGCCTTTGCAGGCACTCGCTCTCCGGGACCACCCGCCTGTGCGGAGGAACACGGGAGTCTAGCGAGAGCTCGGCCCCAGCTCAGGCCGCCTTACATAGCCCGGGGTGGAGGCCCGCCCTCTCCCCGCGCAGGCGCCGCAGAATCCAAATTCGAAACTGGCTCTGAGCCAGAAAGGCACACGGGCCCTGGGAGAGGGAACTGCTCACCTGCGGAGCACACCTGCACCCTCGAAGAGCCCGCGGCGGCCGGGCGCCGTTGTTTGGCCTCTTTCTTTCCTGTACGTGTGAACTCTTCAAGTAGGGAAGGAGTCGCGCGCGCGCGCGCGCGCGCACACGCACGCACCCCTCCGCAAGCCAAGCCAGGATCGCGATTAGGGTGTGGCCAGTGTGGCAGGGTCGTGCAAGTAGAGGGTCAAATTCTGCCTTTAAAATTTTTATAGTTTATGTATCGTGAATTTTTGCATTCATTTTGATATTTTTTTTACACTATGCATTAAAATACTTGATTACTGTGTTTTGGGGCTCCTTTTTTTTTTTTTTTCATGTGTCTGAGCCGAGTCCCAGGCGCACGTCCCACAGCTCAGGGAAGTGCACTGCGCGTGGGGACTCGCTCTGGGGCTCCTTTTTAATTTGTGCGTCTGAAGCTGTATCTCACTTGCCTTGCCCTAGTCCCTGCCCTGCCCCAGCCCCAGCGCTTCCTTCTAGGAACTGTGGAGCCAACCACGATGGCAGTGGCCAAAGGGATGGATGAATAATGTAGTGAAATCCTAACACTTCCTCTAAGGCCTGCTGCTCAGCTGCCACCTCCTCTGTGAAGCCACTCAACCCTCAGTTCAATTTTCCAGAGCTTTCTGTGTGCCAGTTGTGCTAAGCACTCAATCTTCACACCACCCCCTGGGGAAGAAACAAGCTTGGAGAGCTTGATTTACTTGGTTGGACCACCAGGAGGTGGCAGAGGTGGAATCCAGCTGCTGCCCCTACTCCCAGGCTAAACCCCTATCTTTAAAAAAAAAATCTATTTACAAACTTAAATCTAATTTGATCCCTAGATCAGTCATTCATTTACTGCAAAATTATTAATGCCACACACAAAAATAGCCCCCTTGCTTTTGCAGGAGCTAGCTTTCTTCCTCTCAGCTCTTAGCGCACAATGCTCCCTTATCAGTCCCAGCATCCATTTCACTCTGTTTTCCAGGTTTAGGAATTTATAGGTAAGCTTCTCTGAAGGTGTGATAGCTGAGGCTGTCCCATCTTGGTTTCTCCTAGAAAACCTCCTACAGTGTCCTATACACAGTAGGTACTCAGCAAAACAAACCAACTGCCAGCGGCTGGGAAGGCATACCTCTCCTCCCAGGCCCTTCTCTTTCCTCCTCTCAATGAACTTTCCAGGTTCCTTGGAGCTCACCTGTTTCTTCTCCGTCCTGAAACCCTTTCTCATCAGCACCTTGCTCATTTCTTCCATGAGGTCCAGGACAGGGTCTGGGGGAAAGGGTCACATTACCACACACCTTGGTCACACTTGGTCAGGCCTTGTCTGGGGGTCTCTAGGGTGAGGTGAGGGCAGAGTTCTGCTTGGAAAGTGACACCCCAGGCAGCATCACTGATTCCTTCTCTGAGGCTCTTCTGAGACAGGGTTGGGGTGAGGAGGCAAAATGATACACTCAAGGTGTGTAAGAATGAAAGCTATATATTTAAAGGGAAAATAGTGACAGAAAAAAGCAGAGGTGATCAGTGGGGCCCAGTCCCCCATTTTTTCCTATTCAAGATAAATCTCAGCTTGAAAATCAATTTAAATAAGATCCCCATGATCCCTGGGAACTCCGGCTTCCTGATCCCTAATGCTTCTCAACAATGGCTTTATTCATCTTCCATTTCATCTTTTTCCATTACTTCAGCATTTTCTGTTTTTTCCATTTCTATTTCTCCCAATTTTGTTTTTCCCAGTTCTTTCAACTCTCTTTTTCCTACTTCTGAAAGTTTCTTCTCTAGTCCTCCTGATTCTCTCCAGCTTAATTCTTCTGAGGGTGTCTCACCTAATTCCCCTGAAGGCCTTCTATAAATTTCTCTTGATTTTCTTCTGCCCACTTCTAGTAGTTTCCCACCTGTTTCTCCTGACTCCCTTGTGCCTAATTTTCCTGACAGTTTTTTGCTGACGTCAGAATCTCTTCTTCCCCTTATTCCCAGTTCTCCAAATTCTTTTTTTCTCGAGGAGCTGGCTTCCAGTCTCTGTCTGATTTTTTCTTTTCTTGGCACTGTGCTTTTCGAATCTTCCCGAAAGGACTCTTCTTCTAAGTCTCTCTTGGTGTCACTCTGCTCTCTTTCCCACTGCTTCATCACCTTCTCGGTTTCCTCTCTCTCTCTCTCTTTTCTTATTTCCTTCTCCTCAACATTCTTTCCATTCAGTGTTGTTTCTTCTTTCAATTCGGTGGTCTCTTCTGGAAAAGGAGAAATACGGATGAACGATAAAGGTTTGCTCATCTTTGGGCCTATGTGAACCCCAACTTGTGGAGGCCTTTGCTTTTGAGACAGAAGAGAAACCCTGAGAAGGGCTGTTTTCACAGGCTCTTGAAATGGTGGTTGACAGCACACTTTCCAAAAAGGAAAGAAAGCAAACCATCATTCACTGAGTGCCAACCCTGTTCCGGTCGTTGTGTGAGGTGCTGTATGAAGTAAACTTCCAAAAGTCATGACAATGCATGGTGTCACTGATTCCATTTTACACTCAAGGGGACTGAGGTTGACAGAAGAGAAACACATGCAACAGTCACACTCCAAGTAAATGCCACTGCAGAACCAGAATTTGAATCCAGTTTAGTACGATCCCAGAACACATTCTCTTTTCCCTACAAGAAATAGCACTGATACAGGCATATCCCTGAAACTGTGGGCTCAATTCCAGACCACTGCAATAAAGCAAAGTGCAACAAAGTGAGGTATGTCTGTACTGGAAATGACAGTAGGGTTCTCTTCTCCAGCATCCTCACTCTGTCATTTCTTTGTCCCAGGAAGCACATTCAATAGTTGTTGGGAGGTTTACTGTGAAAATATGAGCAGGCTGCTAGCAGGAAGTTCAGCTGGAGAGTTACTTTACAATCAAAAGGATCCCTACTCCTTGCTTTTAGCAGGGGTGGATTGGAGAAAAGCTACCGATCCACCCCCAAGTCTCCCTGACATTCTCCTCCTGGAAGCCTGGGTCTCTGTGGGCCTCTAGTAGCTCCTGGGGTTCACAGCAGGAAAAAGGCAGCCATTTGGAGGTGAGAACATATGAAATGCTGCCACCTGCTGCACTCAGAGGGAAGTGGCCAGCAGCTGCCACTGGCCGCAGTGCCTTCTGGAGGAAGGACCCCTTCTGCAGCACATGGTGCGTCTACGGTTTCCCTGCTGTCTCTCTTCACTTCTATTGCTCCCGTGGCTTCTTAGAGCAGCTCCAAGGGCTTGAGGGGCAGGGGACACAGGCAGGGGTCCTCCTAGGGGATCCAGCCACCACAGTGTTATAGAAAGGGCTGTCATCTGGCTACTCAGATGCCCAGAACCCCACCCCTGAACCCTTGCTGCAGAGCCCAAGCCAGAGAGCACTTCAGCCTGGGAGCCTGAAGGTCCCACTCCCACTACCCCAGCTCCCCTTCACTGCAGTCTGGCTGGAGTGAGGGCACCACAGCGGGGGCAGACGGGAGGCTATTATCCCCCCCAAGACAGGGTGGTGTCATGGGAACAGCACACGTTCTGGAGCCAGACTACCTGAGACCGAACCCACTGTGGAGCCTTCAACCTCTCTCTGCCTCTGTGTCCTCATCCATAAAATCAAACTAATAATAGTGCTTATTCCACAGTGTTCTTGGGAAGGAAGACCAAATGAGACGCTCCCTAAGAAGCCCTTAGAAGAGAGCCTGGTATTCTTATTGCCCCTTGCTGCTCCTTTAAGGCTTCCCTTCCTGGTACCTCTTCCACCATGGGAGGGCGCCCTGAGGCCCAGGCTGACATGGTGCCTGCCCTGGGCCTAGTGGAGGCAGATAGAGCCTGGAGGCAGGGGGGGAAGGGCCTCTTTTCTCCCTGGAGGCCTTGTGAGAAAGAACGCGTCAGGCCCCATCAGTCAGGGGTGCCGGGGCGCCTGCCCAGCCCAGCACCACCTAGCGAGGAAGCATGTGGGCTCCAGGTCCCACCGCCAGATTTGTGGCCCTGGCAGATTACTCAACCTCGCTCAGCCTCCATTTCCCCCAGATCAGCACCCACCTCCAAGGGTGGTGAGGACTGGGTGAGAGCACTCTGGTCTGGTGCTTACCAGTGCCGGGACAGACTAAGGGCCCCGAAAGTGGAAGTCTGGAAACTCCGAGCCCTAATCAGAAGGTTCTTCCTCTCTAAAGCCTTCCTTATCGTGCCCCCTTGTTTGTGCTCTCCTAGCAAGGCACTGCCACCGCACAGCAGCTCTGAAGAGTGCAGGATCGTGTGAGCTGACAACTCTCATTGTCTGTCTTTCCCAATGGCCTCTGTTTCCTTCTTGGCACATGCCAAGTGCTCAAAAAAATATTTGATGAATTAAGTGAAGGAATAAATATGTGGGCTCTCCAGTCAGAGAGCCTGGGTGCAAACCCCAGCCCAAGGTGAGCTGGATCCCCCCGTCCTGCCCCACGGAACAAGCAGAGCTGACCAGAAAGGCTGGGGCTGCTGGCAGCACCGAGATCAGGAGGCTCAGCGGGCAGCGCCAAGCACAGCTAGGACTGACGGAAGGGAGAGCAAGGGGAGAATTCTTCAGGGTTCCAGGAACTCACCTTTCTCTTTCTTATCTTTAAGATGCTCCCTGTAGTTGGTCTTCTTCAGTTCTTCAACGATACCTTTGTTGGCATCATCCAAGGCCTGTGGAGAGAGGGAGCCACTGAACTCTCCTAACCCCAGAGTGGCACCTGGGCCTTTTCCTTTCCTCACCCCAAACGCCACTCACAGAAGGCGTTACCCCACCCACCCCTGGTTTCCTTTTGGCTCCTCTGAAGTCTCCACATGTGAGGGTAATTTCTACTTATCGTCTTGGAATTATCCACACTAGCTACAGTGATACATAACTGCAGATAGGTACAGATGCATCTCTCCTGGGCTTTGGCATGAATTTGGGGACTGCATCTGCTTGCTAATATCTCCGTTTTAACCTAAAGTGGCTCTTGGCTCCAACCAATGCAAGGCAATTCAAGCCCCTTAAGCAGCGAGCAAGGCAGCAGGGGAGGAGACTCGGAAACACACCGAGGGGTGGGAGGGGCTGGCTGCCTTCAGAAGGGCTTTCCGGGTGAGCATGGCAAGGGCTGCTGGGCGTTCTGCACGGAGGCCCCAGCGGCCAGCATGGGATGGAGGCCAGCAGGCCCTCCATGAGTGCTTCCTGCATGACCACTGGGCCCAGACACTTGCCAGTATTGGTCTGCTCCCCTGGGAGCCCTCCTGTATGCCAGGGGTCAGGGGGCCTGGTCCCGTGAGGAGTCACTGAGGGTCAGGGGGTGGTTTGGCCTGATAGGCCCCTTCTCTCTGTCCCTCAACCCTTCAAAACCCTGCCCAGCCTTCAAGGTGACCTCAAACCCTCCTGGATGAAAAAGCCTCCAGCCTGCCTCCCCACTGGGGCCCTCTTGCTCCATCTTTGAACCCCCTTAGTTCTTTTATCGCACTGGTCATGAACAAGGTTGTGCTTTTGTCCCAGACTTCCTGTTGGCCAGGAAGTCCCTTCAGGCCACGCCACAGTCAAGTCACCTTTGGGCTAGATAGCATAGGGCAGATCCATGCTCAGGAAGTATTTTTAGAATTGAATTGTCCTGCTATCTCTCCACATATCTGCAGGGTGATCACATGGAAGAGGCTTAAATGGGAGAGGCCCTGTATGTCAATCTGAGAGCACATGGCTGGACTTCAGTAAAGGTGCGTGCTCTTCGCCTGGATGCCCCTGGGAGCCGGCTCCTCTCCACAGGAGGAAGGACAGCCTGCGGCTGTGGAAGCAGAGGACAGACTGCCACCTGCTGGGGCACCTTGGGAGCAATTCAGGGAAATCCAGAGGTTAAGTGGGGGTTAGTCCAGTGAAGGGAGTGGAACATTCCAAGCAGGGATAACGGCATAGACTAAGGCCCAGAGGCAAAAGAAAGCCTGTTCGGGGATAATGTGAAGCTTTGGTGCTGCGGTGTTGAGGACTGGCCATCTGGAAGGCTGGAGAGGCTCAAAGGAGAGACGTTACCTACTGACGGCCTTCCTGGCCTAGACAGAAAAAAGTTGAGAACATTCTCCCAGAGACACTGGGAGCCAAGCAAGACAATGAGGAAATCAGACTATATTTCTTAGTGTACCCTGGTGGAGTATTTTTCAAACTGCAAGTCCTAAAATCAATTTAGAAGGTCCCAACCAGCATTAAATAAAAGAAAATGAACAATTAAATGGAATACAATAGAAAATATCAGTGTGCTTAGTACATAGTGTTTCATAAAACTTTTGTCTGCGTTACATAAAAATATGTGTACTACTATATAAAGTAGCTTTTACGGCTGATGGCAGCAGCGACATTTGAAAGCCACTGCCCTACTACTAGAAGGTGCCCTGCTATAGGTACGTGATAAATATCTGTGGAATGGCTGACTGGGAAGGCTGGGGAGTGCTCACAGCAGACCGCCCACCCCCACGCCCCACAGCCCGCCAAGGCCCAGCTGGGTGGAAAAGGCTCACGCTGATGATGGCCTGCTGTGCCTCGTTGTTATGGACAAGCTTCGCTCTCTCCAGGGCCTTCTCGAAGTTGCTCACAGCTGACTCGAAGTCTCTCAGCTTCACTGGAAAGCAAGGGGAGAAGGCACAGGTGGACTGTGACACTGGGTGCTGTGTGATACAGCTGCTCTGCAAGTGCCAGGTACACTCCGGAGCCCCTGGCCTGCCCGGCCACCCCCAGGTCATCCCCAAGCCTCGGGCACCATGCACTGAGGAAAGGGGCTGAACCCAGGAACCTGAGCCTTGGATTTCAAGCCAGACAAAGGGGTCCATGAGGGAAGCAGTCTGGGGTAGGGACCTATTTCTCACATGTGCCAGGCAGGTGGGGGATAACCTCATCTCCGGCAGCACTGAGCCACCTTCAGATTCCTCAGGAGGGGCAAATCCCTATTTTTAAAATATTTGTTCAAAACATCAGTGGGCTAGAGGCTGGAACCTCAGCTGGAGTTCGGCTCCCACCCTGGTGCAATCTGAGGAGAGGAGGTGGCTCACCCAAGCTCACCTAGTTAGTGGTGGAGCTGGGACTGGAATGATTGATCAAGATTTGGCCTTCTTAAGAATTTAGTTTCAGGAAGCAAGGAGAAAAATGCTCCCATACTCCAGTTTCTTCCCATAGCACAGCTTTCTTTTTTTTAACAGTGTGCCCCAAATCCACCCACCTTCCAAGAATGGCTTTGGGATCCATGGGGAATGGAGGGCCCTGTGTTCAGAAGACTTCAAAAAGCTATTACAGGCTAAGCCTACTTATAATTATACCTAAGAGTCACCCAAGAGAACCTCTTTTGTGGCTCAGATGTGGCCTCTGACTCTAAGCCAACTCTGTA
>PVKY010009730.1:0-13127 GCA_004027775.1 Bradypus variegatus
CCATACACTGGATAAAGGGAGTGTGAGCCACAAGGTTTTCACAATCACACCGTCACACCGTGTAAGCTACATAGTTATGCAGTCGTCTTTAAGAATCAAGGCTAAAAAAAAAGAATCAAGCCTACTGGGTTGCATTTCCACAGTTTCAGGTATTTCCTTCCAGCTATTTCAACACACTAAAAACTAAAAGGGGATATTTATATAGCACATAAGAATGCCCTCGAGAATGACCTCTCGATTCCACTTGAAATCTCTCAGCCACTGAAATTTTATTTTGTTTCATTTCTCTCCCTGCTTTTGGTCAAGATCTTCTCAATCCCATGATGCCAGATCCAGGCTCATCCTCACAGGGTGTTTTGAGAAGCAAACAGGACATGTGTATTGTTCATGGTTTCTCTCCTTTGCACAAACACCAGTCTAACAGCAGGCACTGACAGATTTGCTGGTTGAATGCAGGAGTGCACAAATGTTAGTGGCTGTTATTCTTACTTCATGCTGTCTGTGGCTTGTAGTTCACCTACAGAAGAGTCTCCATGACTCTGAACGTTCTATAAATGGGCTTTGAGGATATCTTTGTATAAAGAGAGAGACTTGTTTCTAAATTGGCAGCCGGGGGCTGCCTCCACAAGGGCTGAGTGAACTCTGGCTCGCCATGGTTGGTAATTACCATCTCCACCTGGAAAAAACCCAGGTGACTCAGCTGGGAGGAAATGCCACCTCTGCCTCGGGGACAGGAAAGGAGCCAGGCTCCTGGCCAGCTCCAGTGGGGCCGAGCCCTCTGGTCTCTGTTAAGTGGCAGTGTGGGTTCTCACTCATCTCAGCAGGAAGGAGGTGGGCCTGGGGACCCCACTTGTCATCTCACACCTCACTCAGCCTTGCTTTCCCCATCTGCCCAGGCAAGAGGACCCAGACAGGCTCCAAGGAGGCCCCTTTGGCTCTGAAGTCCTATGAATTCACAAAAGGGTGACATTTAGTCTGTGCCAGGCTATTAGCAGTCTCCGCTGAGAAGTCTCCGAGAGCAAGGACGAAGCCTTGTTCTCGCTCAAATTGCAAAGCTGGCATTGGGTGCTCCATAAATAAATCATTTTCCTTGTTTTACAGCGATGCTTTAGGAGAATTCTCCCCACAGAGGGACTTGTGGCAACTGGAAGACTTCTAGGACAAATTTCCAGGCCCTTGGAGTTACAAACAAGCTGACCTTTTATGTGGATGAGCCCTGAGCCCCAAATCAGTTTGCCAGAAGCAGGCCTGGAAAAGGCACCCTTGACATGGGTGAGACAAAGCAATGCTGAATTAGAATAATTGCAGGCACAAGGTGCCTATAAATGCAGGTTTGTGGGAAAGAATTTGGATCTAAACCCCAGCCAGAACAGCGTGTACTTGTCACCTTAGGAACCTGCCCCCTTTGGTGCGAGTGGGTGGCCTGTATTTAAGTTTGTGGATCTGTCTGTATTTCTGTAGGGAACATAGAACTTGAGAGCTGGAAGGGATGTGTCATCCTATAGTTCCTTTCTAGTCACTAATACACCAAGTAGAGGATTCTTGTTCAAACAAACACGGTGGGTTGCCTTAAAAGCCTGGGAAGCCGAAACTGTGACTTAGGCTGCGACTTGGAATGAGAGAGCGGACACTGCCTACAGCGCCAGGCCTGGAGTACCGGGGCCCATTTTTTGCCCACTCTCTCCTTCCAGTTGATAAACCAAGTCACTGAGCATCTATTATGTGGGAAACATAGGCCAGATGCTGTGGAAGGCAGAGAAGTCAAAGTGCCTCATGGCCTGGCTGCCTGCAGGGAGTTATAGGAGCTGATGGCACCCAACGGCCAGGGCAGACCAGTGGGCACCAGGAGGTCAGGGCAGGGGCAGGTGCCTGGGTGGGGGGAAGGAAGGGCCTCAGGGGGACAATGGGTGGTGAATGCTGACCCTTAGGGTGTGGTCCTGGGCCCAGCTCTTCTCCTCTCATTTGGGGGCTACTTCTCTCCCTGGAGGTTCCCACTCACTCTTCATGGCCTCCCTGCTCTGATGCCCTGCGTCACTGGTTGTCAGGCCTGGCTGCTGCCTGGAGTTCCAATCCAGACCTGGGCAGTCCAACAGGCACACGAAACTCAACACATCCCGAGCAGAAGCCCTCACCTCTCCCACCAGGTTGCCCGGCCCAGTAACCTCTCGTGTCCCTCCCTGCCCCACCCCCTTCATCCAGCCCTTCACCAAGGCCTGCTGATACTACCCCCTAATCTTTTCCAACTCACTCTATCAAAACTATCCCAGATGGGGCATTCCTCTCCTCCGACCTGAAGGACTGCAGGGTTTTCCTCTCAAGCCTCTTGCTCCACATCCACAAACCCCTGTCAGACCCCCCAGTGGCCCCCATCGCCTCCTGGAAAGTGCCCAAGTCTCGTCTTCCAGGCTTGGCTCATCTCTGCAGGGTCGCCTGCCTGGTCCCGGGGCTGCCCCCCTTCCTGTCCTGCTGGCTCTTTGATGCTTCCCGTGTGCCAGCTAATCCATCCCATCTAGTACATTCCTTTCATGTTAAAACCAGCCAGAGTCACTTCTGTTGCCTGCACCCACATAACCGTCATTGACCTCGGGACTCTGGGCCTGGCGAACCCAATGGTGGAACGGATGGCAGAGACTCTGCCTCTTCTAGGCGCACACACAGCAGGGGACCCATGGGGACTGCCCCCTCCCCAGCCCACGTCCAGAAGCGCTTAAAAGCAGAAATGGTGGCTGGACGCCGCCACCCCCACCCAATCATGTCTGCAAGTCCCTCACGGTGTCAGTGTCCAAAGCGTGGCCTCCTCCAAACAAAGGGGAAAACGCGCACCGCCTGTCATCAGGCTCTGCGTTCTCTCCCGGATCCGCAGCTGACCAGCACTTCGGAGTTGCTCAACTCAAAATGACTCAGAGTTAGGGTGGGGAAGGGGAAAGAGCAGGCCTCAGGGCCACACACAGCTGGCGACCACCCCCCTCTGCCGCCTCCAAGCTGTGTGACCCCTAGCCAGTCGCTGCACCTTCGCACCTTTCTGAGTTCAGGTTGCTTTGTCTGAAAACCTGGGATAGCGATGCTTCCTCAGGAGATGGTTGTGAGGAGGGAGCCATGTGACACACGTAAAGTATGCAGTAGGTGTCTGATAAATGACAAGTGTTGGTGGCCCTTGGTACAGGGAGTGTCCCCCCACCTCCTATCCCCTGGCCCCCGCCCCGGATGTGAAAGAAAGGGGTGGGACAGGGCTGGCTCTCTCACGTCCTTTCTCTGGGGGAGCCCTTGTCTGGTTGCTGAGCAGTGAGGCCAGGAGTTGGCACTGAGCATGCTCTGTTCCACCCCTTCCCTTTCTGGCCCACCCTGGCCCCAGGACATTAACCTTGAAGGAGGGTAGGTGTGTGGAGCCTGGAGCTTATGGGGCAGGCCCTGGCAAGCCCACACAGGGCACGTTTAATTCTTACTGGAGGAGATGGCAGAGGCTGTGAGTGAAGGCTTGTTCTCAAATTCCACCTTATCCATAGTAAAGTTTATATTTGGAGCTCTAGTGTCTTTCTCAGTTGGTCCAGAGCTCAGCAGGGAGAAAGAGAGGTGTCATTTATTTAGAGGACCCTTGGCTAGCACTTATACAAGCCAGGCCCTATTCTTACCCCATTTAATCCTCACAACAACCCATTTTATGGATGGGGACACCGAGGCCCAGAGAGGGGAACTGGCCAGTTAAGGGCCCACAGCTGGTAAGTGGCAGGGCCAGGGGGATCCCAGGAGGCCCGGTGCCCAGGTCAACTCATTCTGCAACATTTATTCAATCCAAAGCATTTTGACCTGTAAAATGAATCAGTCTGGTATTCCTATTTTAACACAAAGCAATGGCTGAGAGGAAACAGATAAGGAATTTGTGTTTCCCGAAGCTTTGGGCTGGGCAGACCCTCCCATCGGTGGAGACCAGGGTCAAAGGGAGCTGTGTGGGGGCCTCTCCTTCTGGTTGCAGGCCTGGAGGCGGAAATTACTAACTGGACATCAAAATACATGAGCCACTGCTAACAAATTTAATAAACACATGGAAACATACCAAAGGAAGAAAGAAAAAAAAAAAAAAAAAGAAGAAGAGTAACTACAAACCAAAGACAAGCAGGCCAAGTCTAAACCAGCGGGCACCAGGAAAGGAAAGCATTAAAGAAACACAAATTGCAGAGTGGTTTTAATGCACATGGAAACATATTAGCTATTCAGAAACACATGCTCATTTTTCTCTTAAATAATTAATGTAAATTTAGTGAACGGGTGCATATGGCAGGTGAAAAACAGCAGCCGTAGCGGCTGCAGAAAGGAAGGAAGCTGGGCTGTGGCCTTGCAAACACAGAAAGGGGGCAGGGATGTAGGGTAATGGTGAAGGGCACAGCTTTTCACGTCTGCCAGCCCTGGGGTGCATCCCAACTTGGCCACTCTTCAGCTTTGTGGCCTATGAACCTCTGTACCCTGATTTTGCCACCTGTAAACCAGAGATGACAGTTGCTGGGAGATTAAATGGGATGTGACAGTAAAGGGCCTGCTGGCAAATGGCAGCAGCTCTTGGTCAGGCTTAGCCATCTTTGTGACCACAAGCCACAAAGGGCCAGTTAGCCTCTCTGGCTTTTGGTCCAGAGAGGGCAGCCAGGAAGAACTGGCACGTGTGGGGCAGGATGGAATCTGGTCAGATCTGTCAGGGTGTCTGGCTCCCTGACCTCCTGGGACGAGTATGGCCCGAGGGAGCACACAGCACCCCTGGTGACCAGCTGGGCCTGGCCTGGAGCTGCCGCCCTGGTGGAAAAGCAGGGCTGTGGCCGTAGGAAGGGGATGATCAGGCCCAGGCCGACTCTGTCTGGACAGATGGAGCAGAGCCTGGCTACAGGGCTGGCTTCATGGGCCTTGACTGGTGCAGTCGCACAGGGCTTCATGCCCAGAGGGGAACCCCATCATTAGAGTTTAATGCTCTGAAGTCCTATCTGGGAATTCCTGATATTTTTATCTTTGAATTTGTGTTTTGTAAGTGAAATGCAACAGGACACTGGAGGATGGGCCAGGGGCATGGGGCCTCGGCTCACATGGGGTGCCCGTGGGAGACGAAGGTGAGGACTAGAGTGTTGGTCAAGCAGAGGGAATGTACCAGGTGTATCCACCATGGGACCTGTCATGCCCCTTCCCTTCCGAGGGAGACTGTCACAAGCGCCCACACAGGGTGGCCCCATCCTTGCCCAAGGCCCAGCAGGGCCAGCCACGGTGGGCAACATGCTGCACTGGAGAAGCTGCCCAGACCAAGAAGACTGGTCAGACAACCTCGTTTAGTAATTTGAACTGGGAGCAATGGTGAGAATCCCAGGGTTGGTGGTGGGAGCAGAAGCTAGAAGATACACAGAAAGAAGCCCTGAGGCAGGAGAGGCCAGGGTAACCACACAAAGATAAAAGTATGAGTAAGCAAGAGGAAGACATGAGTAAGCAGAAGTTATAGGCAGAAGTTATAGGAAACCCGGTGGTGAGTAAGCCGAAGCTCTGAGCAGGCTGATGGCAGCAGGGACACTGGGGGGGATGGAGACATGCCAAGTCACCACGTGGCTGGGGATCGACCAAGGCTTCTGTCCTTGGGGGGCAAGACAGCCCTGGACAGCCCAACGAAGGCTCCTGCTCCTACCCTGAGATTCCCAGCTCCCTGTGTCCCAGCCTGGCTCCAGTCCCTTGGGTAGCCAGAGTAAACCTCGGTCCTGGCACCCAATAAGCAGGGCGCAAGAGGAAGACCAGGCTGGGAAGGGTTCTCCTTCTAGTGGGAACGGAGAGGGACAGGCCCAGCTCCAGCTCAGCCCCACAGCTCCAGGCCCTCAGACAGGGCCCTCACAGTTGCATCCAGTGACCCTCAATAACCTCCTCGCTCACCCTCTGGCTCCAGCCTCTCCTCCATTGCTGGGAGTTGTGCCTGGTGCCCCTCGGAGCTGAGTCACGCAGGAGCCCTGCTGGGCCAGCTTTCCCTAAATAAGGCCAGGACGGGCTGGTCGAGCTCCTTCTGCGCTGGGAACTGCACAGGACGCGTTCCAGAGGCCTTCTCTGTACAATTATCCTGATCGCCATCTGCAGACAAGGAAATCAGGCGAGGTGGCTTTCCCAGGCGCACATGTGAATGAATAAACCCCTCCCCCACTGACCTGCTCTGAAACCTGCCATGATTTAAAAATACACCCATGCACCATTATGAGTGCTCACAGGGAGCCAGGGACCGAGCTGCTTTGGGAGATAAGTACACATTCCTCCACCAACGGGGTTTATGCAGATCGTGTCAGATGATCACTACAAAGTCCTGTGAGAAGACAGAATAAGGCTTTGTAAGGGAGAGGAACTCTGGGAGGAGGTGCTGCTGAAGCCAGGGGGTGGCAAAAGGCCCCTATGAAGAGAGAACTTTTGAGCTAAAACAGAATGGGAGTCAGCCATGTAAAAGTCTGCAACCCATAACATTCTTTGAAATTTGCTAACTACTTGTTAAATCATACTTTGAAAGTTACCACTGTTCTGTATTATGTTAAATTTCACAATAAAAATGTATTTTTAAAAAAGTCTCTGGAGTATTCAGACAGGTTGATAAATATAAAATCGTGTATTTACTAGAGACAGTGTTCCATCGGCATTATATAATTCCTGGACAGTATTTACAGTGGCTTCAAGACAGTTGTAGAAAATGGCTGGAAATTTTCACAAGGTTTGGATGCACCATAACATATGATTATAAAAAGTCCTATGTATAGGATCGAACCTGACATATGAGTGCTCCGAGCCTGCTGCCTCCTTCTGCCCACCAAGGACAATTCCAAGGCGGTCCACGGTATCTGCTCTTCTTCCTCACCCTTCCAGGCGACCCCCGACGGCCAGGAGGCCTTCAAAGCTCGGAGCCAGGGGGTCCTGGGTGCCGGCGGCGATGTCTGCCCCACCCGGGCCCTCTCCAGCGTCCCCTCCTGATCTCACCGTGGCCGCGGCCCTCGGGCTGGTCCCTCACGGATTCAAGACCACTCCGGGCAGCACCGGCGGTGGGTGCAGGGGTTCAGGAACCAGGGCCTTCCCGCGCCACGGTCTCATTTTCTAGAAAGGAAGCTTCTCCCAGAGGCCCTTGCAGCCTTCCACTCGGCCATTGGCCAGGACCGTGTCACGTGACCAAGCACAGCCGCAAGGGGGGCTGGGAGAGCGCGCGCGGGAAAAGCTGGAAGCCAGGGGTTTCGTCCTGGGTGGCCGTGTCTGTTCCGCGGAAGGTCACCCCGGGGGCAATCGGCGGCCCCTCCCAGCGTCCTTCCCGGGGTTCTCCTGCCTGAGCCGCCCCAAAGCCCAAGGCCCAGGACGGAAAGTGGGCTGGGGCCGCGCGCCCGGAGCCTGGGGAGGCCCCGCGGGGCCGTGTGCCGCAGGTCCTGGAACCGAGGCTTGGCCTGGGGAGAGAACAGATTGCAAAACCGAGCGATCCTCGGAAGTCATCCATCTGCAGGGCGAGGCCCGGAACGGCCTGGGATCGGAGCCAAAGGCCTGAGCCTGGGGAGGCCGCCCGCCGAGGGAGAAGGTTCGGGAGCACAGTGGAGGCAGAGCCCGGAGGCCTTTCCCGAGCAACTCGCACGAGGCTACAGCGGATTTACTCGGTCTCCGGGGCCCCTAGACAGCGGCGCCTGGGGAGCTGACGGCGCAGCCTGGGGCAGCCACTGGCCCCTCTCCTTATACAGCCTCGTGTGTCATCTGTATTTCTGTGTGGATGTTCTGCCTTTCACGCCAGATCCAAGATTCCTCGAGGCTGGGGATCATGTTTTGTTCATCCTTGTACCCCCAGCATCAAGCCTCGCACTTAATAAAAGCTTAATGAATAAATGGATGATCTGGTAACCTTATTTGTTGGAGCAGGGGATGAGAATAAATGCAGGGATCTGGAAATCACACAGACCTGGGTCGGAACCCTGACTGTGACACTGACCAACTTTGTGACCCTTAGACACTTGATTTCTCTTTCTATGCCTCAGATTTCCTGTCTCATAAATGGGACTGGTCATACCTACCTCTCCAAACTGATGCAAGCATAAAAGAGGTAATGCATGTAAAAAAAAATTGTCATAGCACCAGGTAAATAGTAAGCACTCAAGAAATGGGAACTGCTGTGAGCAAAAGAGTTGATTTCTTCCCTGAGCCTGCTTTGAATCCAGCACTCCACTCGGTCTAGGCATTCCAGCCTAGACCCCGCCCTTACTTTCTCCCACACCCCTCCATTCCCGCCATCTCTTCTCCCATTTTCCCCTCAACACCTGCCCCTTGGATCTGAATCCAGACAACCCATCAACTGTCTACCCTGGAATATTTCACTGGCTATTTTTCTTCCTAGAAATTTTGAAGAAGCCAATCCTCCACCTAGGACCCCACCCCACTACCAAAATTTCTGCAGCCAGCAGACAAGGGGGCGATGATGGCGGCGGGGAGGGGGTGACTGGCAGTTTTTCTCCCCTGCATCGGTCACCTGGGCTGCTTGTCTAAATGCAGCTTTTTGGATCCTATCCCCCATCAGACTCCATGCACATCGCTGCTACAAACAGACCAGCTTCTACAGATTTGGGGTTCTGCTCTTAGGGTGTTCCAGCTCCCCAGTCCATATCCACTCCTGGTGTGGCACGTGTTCCAAGCCTGGGCTCCGAAGCCTGGACAAGGGACAGGGAGGCAGGAGCAGGCATGGTTCAGTGGTCAGGTTTACAGATTTGTTTGACATGTAATGGGGAGGCCTCGGAGATGTACACTGTCGTCCAGAGATGCTCACGACTGTAGGTCAGCTGTCAAGAATGAGGTCAGGATTCTGGAAGAGTTTCCTTTTTAGTGACACAGCTCAGAGATTTCAGCCGCACTGAGCAGCAAAGAGTTGATGCCCAAGAATGAAGTCTCCTTGGAAAGGTGGCTGTGGAGGAGGGCGTCCAGGGCACTGTGCTCCCCTCGGCAGCTACTCAGGGTGGTGCCTACCCCTCACCCTGCACCTGGTTCATTTCACAGAGGCTAAGGGCACTGGCTTCACGGAAAGGAAGACTCAGGCAATGCTAGTGGTCCTTCGTTCCTTCAGAATCCGTTAATCAAACTGGCCGAGCATATTCTATGTGCTGGTTACTGATTTAGGTTCTTGGGCTGCAGTCATTAATGAGACAGACAAACCTTTGCCCGCTTTGGGCGTATGGTCATATTGGGTGAGACAGTAAACAAATTAGATCATGTCTGAGAGTGACGTGAAATGCTGTCGGATCACGGGAAGGGAGTGCGTGTGCATCTCACATGGGGCAGGGAGGTTGGGAAGGTGTCTCCCAGGAGGTGGCGTTGGACCTGGACCCGAAGGACAAGAAGGCGCCACCTCCATCATGTGAAATCTGTGGAAAGAGTGTTCCAGATGGAAGAAACCGCTAACACAAAGGCCCTGAGGTGAAAATGAGCTGGCCGGGTTTGAGGGACCCTGGAGGAAGGTCCATGTGGCTGGAGGGCAGTGAGAACCTGAAAACAGAAGAACTGAGAGCAGAGAGGTGGGGCCTGGATCACGTGGTACACTCTAGGCCATGGAAGGGTGTTGGGATTCTACTTTGTGGGTAATCGGAGGTCACTGAAGAGTTTTGAGTGGAGGACTGGCATAATGTAGTTTGTTTTAAAAATATCACTTGGGTGGCATGGGAGTGGGGCAGGGGCAGAAGCAGCAGAAGGCCAGGTGTGCCCCCATCTGACCTACCCCTGCCCCACCAGCCTGTGCTGCTAAGGTCCCAGCATGCCTTGCAGCCACCCCCACCCACTAAGGTCCCAGCATGCCTTGCAGCCACCCCCATCCAGACTTCTGCGTTCTGCCTCAATGCATCTCCGGTGTTTCGAGTCCACCTGTACATTTCTGCCCCCTCCCCCAGCCTCCATTACACAGGGTGGGGGAACCCAGAACAACTCCCTCCCACACTCTGCAGCCTGGCTTTATTCTCTGCGTTCTTCCCACCACCTTGCTCCGGGGCTCTGGATGAGTGTTCCAGAAGCTGACAAGATACATGATCATTTCCTGCACACATGCAAACACCATGGCAACAGCCACCCCGAAACAACAGCAGAGGAAGCCAGACCAGAATTTGCCAACCCAGAGCACCGACCATCTGTGAGGCCAAACCCTCCAAATGGCGTCTGTTCTACGTGTTCATCTTGACCGAGCTTTCTTTGCACATTGCAGAGGTGACATTTAAGTGGCATAAGAATAAACAGTGGGTACATGTGAAAAGTGTACGTTTTTCTGCTTTAATGTGACTGAGACAAGATAAGGAAGCAAAAGAGGGGATGAGATTTGAGCTAGCAGGCAAGTTAGATTTTAGTAAATGGAGATTTAGATCATCCATAAAGGGAGGATTCGCCATATAAAAAATGGTCCCTGGTTAGATTATACCCAGGATTTCATTTTCAAGCCTGTCAATCTTTCAGATGTCTACTTTCCACATCTGTGGAAAAATCTGGGGAAAAATTTTTTTCCACAGAGGAGAAATCTGTGCTTTTTTAAAGCAAAGGCCCCGATGAATTTAACCCTTTGGGGCTGGGATTTCCATCGGCCTGCCTTTGGTTCTAAAAACAACACTAGCTCTTATGCGGACCGTGAAATGTCTGCCAGAATTGGGCTAGGCCCTGCACATGTCTTATCTCATTAATCTTTGCAACAAACTTATGCAGGAGGTGTCACTATTATCTTCTTTTTAAGAAGAGAAAACATACTAAGAGATGGTAAATGAGTTGTCCGAGGTCATACAGCTGGCAGGAAGGGGAAGCAGGAACTGAAGCAAGTCTGTCCTTTTCTGGAGTGTGGACCCTAATCCCTTCTCTAAGGGGTAGAGGCAGCCTGATTGCTGCACGGGTTCAGACGTGCCCTGGAGCTCTCTCACCTGCGTTCCAAGGAGATCTCAGGGTAGGACCTCTTAGGGGGCCCTGCCGTTGTCTTATAGGCAGGATCCAGCAGAGCCCACCATGAGCCTCTCCTCCCCCACCCCCCCAACCACCATGGCAAAGCATCGGAGCAAGAATATTGCGGTGCGAGGTGGTTGGATCTGCCTCAGCAGCATGTTCTTGCCTCCCGCATTGCTCCACTCCCTAACCTGTCATTTCACGTGGTCCTCCTGGAGCCCTCAGCCCTACACCCAGGACTGAGACCCAAGCTGGGTGTCTCCCTTCTCCTTTCTCCCTGGCTGGGACCTACTTCCAGTTGCCAGAGTGAGAAGAGACAAGCATGAGGGGAAGATACCCATGCTCCTGGGGGCTCAGCTTACCTCTTTTGCAAAATGGATGAGAGGAGAGCACTGTGTTCCTGCGTGTGACATTTTAATGCGCTGTGATCCCATCTGCTAGTAATCCTCGTTCAGCCCCAGCTTGTGGGGGTCTGAGCTCCTGCCACAAACCCAGGAGACTCCCCCAGTCCTCTCTGCCCACTCCCCCACCCCCACCTAATCAGTAGCAAGTCCTATTGGTTCTCCCATGTTTAGAGCCCTCCCTCATATCTGTTCTATGTTCTCCCCACCCCCTCCTCACCCCCAGCCCCCCAACAGTTCAAGCCCTTCCCTTTTCATCTAACAGCCCCTGTGGACCAGATAGGCTAAGCTACCTGGGGGCTACATAAGCTTTCCCACACTTTTGCCTTGTCTGATGGTGAACTCCTACTCATCCTGAAAAGCCCGGACCAGAGGTCATCTCCTTGGGGAAGCCGTCATGACTTCCAGGTGGAGCCAACCATTCCCCCCACAATTCCTCCTTTTAGACCATCTCTTTCCTGATATGCATCATCCTAAAGTCCCTTTAATTGCTTCTCTCTCCCTCATGCCCAATTCTGAACATGACAGCAGGGCCTGTAGCCCACGTCAGGGACTCAAGAAGTGTAGGTGGGTTGAATGCAAGGAGGATGGGGTACATGGGTGGGGGGGGTGGCCAGAGACACAGGGAGCATCAATTTACTGGCCTGTGTGAGCAGGGTGCTACGCCCTGGCGGGATCCAAGGCTTCTGGGGCCTGAGGCTTATACAATTCGGGGAGGGGATCCCCCTTTAAACAAGGCACAGGGCTTTAGACAGGGTCAGTACAAGAGGGGGCCCTGAGGCTTACGCTTCCTTAGCATCATGGCGGTTTCATTCTGATGTCAGTTTGCAGGATAAAGCCAAGCTGCGGGTTTAGGTGCAAAGAGGCACATCCCAGAAGGCACATGCTGGGTGGTGAGAGCTCAGCCTCTGCATTTGCCCACTTCCTCCTGGTGCTGACCACTAACCGCAAACAGCACTTTCACTGAGATTGCTTCCTCTTGTGATCTGCAGGTCTGGGGCCGCCCCTGGATGGCCCTGGTCCCTCAGCAGCCTTGGCTTTCTCAGGAGCACCGGCTGCAGCCTCATCAGCCTCCAACCCAGCCAGGGCCAAGGGGAGCAGGGTCGCCTTTAAAGCTTCTAGTGGCCTTCCCTCCTTCAAGTCTGCAAACCCTGCCCCCTCCCCACTAAGCAATCTGTGAGTTTTCCAGAGGCAGAGACTACAGGGAAGGGAAGCTAGAAGCGGGTCAGCATTTCCCTCATTCGCTTGCAGGCTGGTGACCTTGGGCTGGGGCCTCAGTGTCCCCTGGGGACAGTGATGGGCCGTGGCCTCGCCTTGGGAGGGCTGGGGAGGGGAGAGGCCGAGCGGCAGAAGGGCCTGGGAGGGCTCTCTGCCTCTGTCTGTCTACACAGCAAGACTGTGAGCTCCCTGGAAGGGTGTGTGTGTGTGTGTGTTTATGTGTGTGTGTCCTGTGTCTTGTACCCCAGTGCTTCCGAGCTGAAGCTGTTCGGAGACTCTGCGTCCACTCCATTCTGCTTTTGGCTCCCAGCTTCCCCCTGTCCCTGCCTCACCCCTCTGGCTTCTCCCAACTCTCTTTCAAAATGTCCTGGGCCTGTTCCCTTCTCCCTCACCTCCTCAGCCTCACCTCTCTTCCTTCCTTCCCCTCCCCTCCTTGCCCAGCTCCTCGTGATGGCCTGTCCTCCTCGTCCGCTGCAGAGGGCAATGGTGGCGGCCAGCTGGGCCTACTCCCCAGGGGAGCCTGCAGGGCAGGGCGACAGAGACTCTTAGGCGGGGTGTCCTTGCTGGGCGCCTCCCCTCTGCCCTCGGCCCCGCATCCAG
>PVKY010009732.1:0-13125 GCA_004027775.1 Bradypus variegatus
AAAAAAATGCAGTAAAGGAGGAAAAGAGGAACAAAGCAGACATGAGACATACAGAATATCCAACCACATTAATAATAGCATTAAATGTGAAAGGATTAAACATCCAATAAAAGACAGAGTGTAAGAATGGATTAAAAAATAATATTCAACTATTTGCTGTCTATAAAACACTTTATATTGAAAGACAAAAATAAGTTGAAAGTAAAAGGATGGAAAAAGATATACCATACAAATATCAACTACAAAAGAGCTGGAGTGGATATACTAATATTAGACAAAATAGACCTTGAAACAAAAAAAAAATTCCTAGAGATAAAGAGGGACTTAAAATGACAAGAGTCAACTTTTAGGTATTTATATTGGAAAAGAAGTAAAACTATCTGTATTCTCAGGTGACACTGTCTTATATATAGAAAATCCTAAGGAATCTACTAAAAATGTAACTAATAAACAGATGCATCAAGGTTGCAGACAAAAGATCAATACAGAAAAATCAATTGCATTTCTATACATTAGCAATGAACAATCTGAAAATTGAATTAAGAAAACAATTGCATTTACAATAGCATCAAACAGAATAAAATAATTGGTAATATATTTAACAAAAGAAGTGTAAGACCACCAGTACAGTGAAAACTACAAAATATTATTGAAAGAAATTAAAGAGATCTCAATAAATGGAAAAGTCCCATGTTCATGGATTGGAAGACTACATTATCAAGATGGCAAGAGTCCCCAACTTGATCTACAGATTCAGCGCAATCCTGTCAACCCCCTGATCCTAAAATCCACATGGAAATGCAAGCGACCCAGAAAAGCCAGAATGGGCTTGAGAAATGAGAACAAAGTTGAAGGACTCATGCTTGCCAATTTTAACACTTACTTTATAGCTGCAGTTATCAGGACAGTGTGGTACTGGCTTAAGGACAGACGTAGAGATCGGTGGAATAGAATTGAAGGCCCGGAAATAAACCCTTACTTTATGGCCAACAGATTTTCAACAAGCATACCAGGACAGCTCAGTGGGGAGGGAACATCCTTCCCACAAGTTGTTCTGAGATAACTGGGTATCCGCATGCAAAAGGGTGAAGCTGGAGCCCTCCTCACACCACATACGAAAATTAACTCCAATAGGTCACAGACCTGAATCTAAGAGCTAAGGCAGTACAACTCTTAGAAGAAAAAAATGGGAGTAAAACTTCCTAAACTTGCGTTAGGCAATGGTCTCTTAGATACGGCACCAAAAGCACCACTAACAGAAGCAAAAATAGATAAATTGGACTTTGCCAGAAGAAAAAACTCATGTGCTTCAAATGATACCATCAAGAAAGTGAAAGACGCTGAACAGATATGTCCAATCAAGCATTTCTGCCAAGAAGATAAACAAATGGCCAAGAATCACATGCAACAAATGCTAACTATCCTAAGTTATTAGGGAAATGTAAATCGAAACCCCACTGCAGTGTACGCTCCCACCCACTAGGATGACTGATGAGAGACAACAAAAAATGTTGGCGACGATGTGGAGAAATCGGCACCCTCATCCACGGCTGGTGGGGATGGAAAACGGGGCAGCTGCTTTGGAAAACAATTTGGTGGTTCATGAAAATGTTAAGCATATGGTTACCATATGACCCAACAATTCCACTCCTAGGTAGAAAAATGGAAACGTACATCCACGCAGAAACCTGTGCACAACTATCCTTTAGTATTATTCAAGACAGCCAAAAAGAGGAAGTAACCCAATGTCCATTAACAGATACATGGATGAACAAAACGAGGTATATCCATACAATGGAATATTATTTGGAATATAAAAAGGGATGAAGGTCCGATGTAAGTTGGGACATGGACAAACCTTGAAAACATCACACTACACGAAAGAAGTCAGACACAAAATGCCATGTTTTGTGTGACTGTATTGATATGAAATGGCTGGAACAGGTAAGTCTAAAGAGAAAGAAAGCAGGTGAGTGCCCACCTGGGGCTGGGGAGGGGTTGGGAGGGACTGCTTTTATATACTGTAAAATATGTAAATGTCAAAGGGACAGTTTTTGATGATTTTGTGTGTACAACCAAGTGACTACCGCTTCAGCAAAGATACAGAGAATTTCCAGCTTCCTAGAAAGTTCCCCAAACTTCCCTGAGGTAACCACTGTTCTGATTTGTGTCACTATATAAGACTTTTGCCTATTTTTGGACTCTGGTGTGCGCCAGGGTCTTTCGGGTGACAAAAATCTTCCAAAATTGCCTCGTGGGGATGGCTGCACAACTTTGGATGTGCTGAAAAGCAGAGGATTGTACACTTCAAACGGGGGAATTTATGATGAGCTGCATCTCATTGAAAAAGCCACACCTCTACCGTGGGGTTTTGCGTTTCCAATCTGCCACAATCAGAAACTGTCTGCAAACTGATAAGCCCGTTTCCACCCACGCGGAAGTTTACACGTGTGCGAGGCAGTGCGTGCAACCACGTGGTAAATGCACCACATGCTAGAAGGGTCTAGAGATTTGAGTGCAAACTATCAATTAAAATGTCTCCAGACAGCATGATAGAAGACCTCCGAAATGTAAGGCAAACCCACTTTAGGAACATTCTGTGCATAAGGTACTCTAAATTTAGCTCCGGTATTAAGCTAACTTGCTGAACGAAAGCTACTGGGCTGGCGTCTCTGGTTTTCACTGCTATTCCCTTTATACAGTCAGGTTTGGTCTCAGAGCTATGAATTTCCTTCCTTTGCTTCCATTATTCACACGTTTTAATGCCCTGTCACGATTTTCCCCCAGACACTGAAAACTTGCTTCAGTTTCTGCTATGATTTGAATCTGCAATTTCCTCTGCAGAAGCAAAGCACGAAAGTACCAAGTTGGAGCAAGGCGGCTGCTCCCCCCGTCCTGCCACACAGGCTCTGGGTCCGCAGGGGCAGCCCCCAGCACGGCCGTCGGGGCAGCCAGGGGAGAGCAGAGCACCAGACTCCCGTGCGGTGCCCAGTGCGTCTTTCTCTTGGGGGCTGAGGAACATATTAACTGTAAGAACCCGGTTAAAAAAGACAGAAAGCGGAACCTCCCTATTCATCACACAGATACAACATTTATCAGCAAGTATAAAGTCCTTTGGGAATCACTGAAATTATTTATTTATTTAAAATCTTCAAATAATTGTATTTCTCTTCAAATGAATGTTGGGAGCTCTGTGTGCCTGTTAGAGGGGCAGAGAGAAGCTTCCACGGTTGCCAGGCAGCAGGCCGAGCTCCGGCTGCTGAAAATAAGTGGAGAGTAAAACGTGGGTATTATCCAAAAGGAGAAGGCCAGACTTTTCCCCAACTAGAAAGGCAGCACGTGCTTGCAAACACACAGTCGGGATTACCAGAAACGGTCTCCGGGGATTAACTAGACTTCAGGGGGGCCCGGGCTGGGGTGGGCACCGGTGGGGGGCCCTGGGCTGGGTTCCCCTCTCCGCAGGGCTGCAGACGGGCCCAGAGGAAGTCCCTGCCCCTTAAACCAGCTGTCTGGTCCTGGGCAAAAGGTTTGATGTAGTTTTTAAAAGACACCGACTTCCACTCCTCACCACAGGGAGCTCTGACAATTCAGAACGTGCTAAGATGCCCAGGGACCCCCTTCAGATCGACGTTCACCCAGCCCCAGAGACGCGCACCCAGTGGGACCTGTAAACAACACGCCAGCGTTTCCTGAGCTGTGTCCCGCGGGCTCTCGCAGCACGATCCTCTCAGAACGTGAACCAGGAGACGCGGAGAGAAGTTCTGGGGAAAATCCACACCAAGCTGCAGGAAGGCGGCACCGGGAAAGCCGGGGCAGTGAGCGGCAGGCGTCCTTAGAGCAAGCAAGCGGGGGAGGCACCGGCCGAAAACCAGTCGTTGGAAAACGGATCTGACCTGCACCAGGGGCTCGAACACTGGACGGCAGCTCACCGCGACAACCCCGGGCTGGGGAAGGGGGACACAACTCTGAGACGGCAGCGAGGTCCACGTGCAAGGCGCAGCCCAGCAGGTGCCACAGGCAGAAGGGCCTTCAGGAAGTCCAGCCGCTGGGGAAGGCACCACAGGCCGGCAAAACCCACCAGAGGAAACACCTGTCAGGGCAGCCAAACAGTTGTCAAAAACGTCAAACCAGCCTTTAAGGTCAAAGTAAGACAAGCAGATGGTTGTAAAATGGTATAAAAGAGAAGGGTCCCCTCCTTCTTCACCCCCACTCTCCCCATTCATCGCCACTGCGACAGTTTCTTGTGTCTCCTTCCAGAAAGTAAGTGCACCACTGCAGTGGGGGGGGGGGGGCATCTGTCCTTTTCTGCACACAGATAGGATCACAGAGAACACACAAGTCTGCACCTTGCTTTTCTCACTTACCAACACATCCCTGAGCTCCTTTTACGTCAGTGCGTTTTGCTATCCCACCTCATTCTCCGCAGCAACCACACAGCATTCCCTTATACGGATTAGCTGCTTTTTACTTGACCAGCTCCCCAACAGATATTTAAGCATTCACATCATTTTGCTATGATAAACAAGGCTATTCTTTAATATATATTTTTGCTCTTGTGTAAAGGGTACAGTTACATCTTTAAGTACATCTCCAGAAGAGAAATTTGTTTTGATAAATATTGGAAATGAAGAGGTTATCAAAATAATGATAAAGGTCGTTAGAAATCAGAGACTATTACTCATCCCCAAACACAAACCGCTCTGGGGGAACCACAGGGAGCAGTTGTGCACCTGCCACCCCATCCCCGAGCTGCCGCCAGCCGCGCTTCCCTGAGGCCGAGCCTGTGTTGTCCGTGTGGGCCTCTCGCCCCTTCCGGAAGCGCCTGTGGTGTCCAGCAGGCCGGCAGGTGCACCACACATTCTGGGCTGTGAGTCCAGCTAGAGCAGGGCTCAGAAAACTTCTTCTGTAAAGGATGAGATAGTAAATATTTTTGGCTTGCAGCCCATACCGTTTGGGTCACAACTGCTCAGCGCTGACTTCCTAAGAAAGCAACATGAATGAATGGGTGCAGCTGAGCTCCGGTGAAATTTTATTTACATACATGGGCAGCGGGCCAGATGTGGCCCCTGGCCCAGAGAACGGAAAGGTGGAGTTTCGCTGTATGCCAGCGGGACAGTTTTACCATCCCAAGCGAGGGTAGCCTTAAGAAACCATTGGCTCCACAGTCTAATTACTTACTGAAAGACAGCTTATGATCAGTTATTCTGAGTCATCTTTCATTCTCATAACCATCCTCTAAACCAACGTCATGTGGCCCAAAGAGTCTGAAAAAGCACTAGCCCTGAAGACACTCAGCAAACACAGGCCTCCACTGTCAGACGAGTTTGGGAAATGGTAATCCCCTCCCCAAGAGAGCCCTGATGTACATTTAACTGCATATTAATGGCTCTGAGAAGTACCGCGGCACAGAAACCTGCTGAAACCATCACACTGCAAAGTCACGTGGCATTCAACCCATCTGGGACACACCCTCTGGAAATGTCAGGCTGGGTGACCCCAGTAAGGCCATTTTCAGCTCCCAGCGGGGCCCCGGGGGGCTGCCTCGAACGAGCCCTTGCACTCCGGGCAGGTGCAGGCAGGATCTCCTGCCTGCTTCAAAGTGGCCACAGGTTATAAATGGTCCAGTTCCCTCGGAAGAACCAGATTTGGGCAGCCCCCACCCTTTACTGCAGGTGTGGGGAGGACTCCTGAGCCGAGAGCTGGGTGGGCCCGAGGGGGCTGTGGGACAGCGTGGACACATAGCGAAGACAAGTGAGGCTGAAAGCTCAGATAGCAGGAGGTCCCCGGAAATCTTGGCCTGGTCGAGCCACCCCGGGGGGCTGAGAAGGCAGAGCTGCAGGCCAGGGCTGGCATTCGACCCACTTCTCCGTGTGGAAGTGGGAGCAGCACCGAGCTCTGCCTCGGGAAGCCAGGACAGGGAAGGGGACCTCGCAGGGTGGCAGCTGATCGTTGCAAGGAAATTAAAAGGCAGAGGCCCATCAGCAGAGACATGTTTTGACCAGAAAGGAGACTTACAAACTTTTGTATAAGTTGTTCCATCATTAGCCTCATGGAGAAAGAAAGTAGGTATGCTGGTTTGAAGCTGTTATGTACCCCAGAAAAGCCATGTTCTTTCAATCCAGTCTTGTGGGAGCAGACTTATTGTGGGTGGGACCTTTTGGTTAGGCTACTTCAGTCAAGAGGTGACCCTGCCCATTCAAGGGGGGTCTTAATCTTTCACCGGAGCCCTTTAAGAGAACACATGGAGAGGGAGGGCTCAGAGAAGCTGAGATACGCAATCCAGGGTTTGCCCCTGGGAGAAGCTAAGAGAAAAAAAGAGAGAGAGAAGCTAACACAGAAGCCTAGAGACATTTTGGAGAAAACAATGGAAACAGAAGCTAAACCCGGGATTGAAGGCCCAGCAGACTCCGGCCACATGCCTTCCCCTATGACAGAGGAGCCCCAGATACCATCAGCCTTTCCTCAGAGAAGGTATCTTCCTACTGACGCCTTAACTTGGACGTCTTCATGGCCATGTAAATTTGTAACCTAATAAATCCGCATTGTTAAAAGCCAGTCCATTTCTGGTCTACTGCATAGTGGCAGACTCAGCAAACTGAAACAGTATGTTTACCATTTGATCACTTAATCAATGGCATTTACTTACCCTGCTATAAGAACTCAGCAGTGAGTAACCAAAGTCCCTGCCTTCAAGGAGCGCCCATTCTAGAGGAAGGAGGAAGGGAATATGTGTGGAAACCAACAAATAAAATGCCCAAGACAGTGCTGAACTTGATGAAAAATAAAACATCTCATAGCTTTTCTCTCTCTAAGACGAATTCTGCAAATAAATTAATTAACCTCCCCCCACATGGGATAGGATCCCCCAGGGGAGTGAATCTCCCCAGCGACCTGGGACATGACTCCCAGGAATGAGCCTGGCCCTGGCATCAAGGGGTTGAGAGTGCCTTCTTGACCAAAAGGGTGAAAAGAAAGGTAACAAAATAAGGTTTCAGTGGCTAAGAGATATCAAATAGAGCTAAGAGGGTACACTTATGGAAGCTCCAGCCAGATATCCCAGACGGCCACAAAACGCCAAGTCCTAACCAACAGCAGTCCCCAAATACCTAGGTCCCTGAGACTTTATAAAAGCTTCACCAACGAACTTTGTTTTTCAGAAAGTTAAATCCTCTAGAGTTTTCCTGTGCCAGACAAGTCCCTAAACCCAGAGGCAACAGCCTCTTCAAGAACAACAATCAGATGCAGCCCCCTTCCCCATAATGTCGACACCCCTTTCCAACATGAACAGCTTAGGGTGGTCACTGCCCAGACATCCCTGAAGATCAAGAATGTGATCAAACAAGAAAGGGGGGCAGCAACTGACAAGAGAGGATTTAACAAAGGATTACGAATACTGAATCTTTACATTTTTTTTTTTTTTTAGTTTTTAGGGTACTAGAATAGCTAGAAGGAAATAGCTAATGTGGTGGAACTGTAACTCATAATATGCTTTGAAATTTGCTCTATGACTTTTTATTAAATTGTACTTTGAACGTTATCACCTTTCTGTATACGTATTTCACAATAAGGAAATAACTGAAATGTGGAACTATAACCCATAACATTCTTTGAAATTTGCTCCATGACTTCTTGTTAAATTGTACTTTGAAAGTTATCACTTTTCGGTATATATGCCAAATTTCACAATAAAAAATGTAAAAAGAAAAAAAGCCTCAGTGGGCGAGAGCAGCTGCGGTGGGCGCCTCGGTCACCGAGGGCAGGCGTGGCACCCCGGGAGAGCTGTCCGAGTACCGAGGAGAGCGCTGCACCGGGAAGAGGGGCTGTGTCTGCACAGGTCCGGGGGCGGAAGAGCCAGGTGTGTTGAAACGTCCATCGTGACCGGGGTGAAGTGCAGGGACGTGGCCCAAGATGGGCTTGACAAGCAGGCAGAGGCCTTTTAAGAACGAATTTTACCGTCCAGAATTAGGACACAACTGAGAATACTGCGCAACAGGTACAAACCACCCCAGGCTCTCCAGAACAAATGCCCACCCTGACTGCAGCGCTGATTTTTTAAGAGTGAAGTGGAGACCCCTGGAGCATCTTCTGCAGAGACTTCCATGAGAGCGAAGAGTGGTGGGAGGAGCGCAGAGCGAGAAACCTGCATAAAACTGTAGTGGAAACGGCACAGGAAGCCATGGGACCTACCACCGAGAACACTGAGGCAGTAATTGGAAAATAGCTTTAACATGAAAAGTCTATGAAACACATGACAAGGCACTTTGTTCATAATAGACCTTCTATTCAGATGGCTGTGTCCTGCTGAACGGCATTCTGAGAAAATACATATTATCAAAATTGACTTAAGGAGACGAGAAAACTGATGAGGTCGGTAACCACAGAAGGGCCTGGAAAGTCCATCCCAAGAGCGTAGGTCGCTCGGTGGAGGGTGGACGGTGAAGCCCCAGCAGATGCATAAATGAAGACAAAATGGATCATTGGCCTCAACTACAAAACTTCTAGAAAAAACATGGAAGATAATCTCTGCCACATTGGGTGAGGAACAGGTAAGACATAGCACCAAAAGCATAATATATAAAAGGAAAAAATTGATAAATTCGATTTCATGAAAATTAAGAACCTCTGCTCTTTGAAAACACTGTTGAGAATGAAAAGACAACTCACACACTGGAAGAAAATCTTTGCAAAAGCCATAGTCTGATAAAGAACTTGCATCCATAATATGTAAAGAACTCTCAAAACTCAATAAGAAAAAAACCAATTTTGAAAACTGGGTAAAAGATTTGAACGAATATTTCAGTAAAGAAACCATCTGGTTGGCAACCAATCCCGTGGAAAATGCTCACTAGAGTAATGCAAATTAAAACCACAAGGAGAGGCCATCCACACCCATGAGTATGGCTAAAATTAAAAGAATGACCACACCAAGTGCTGGCGAGGATGTGGAGCAGCCCACATCCTAACTCACTGCGGTATCACTTTGGAAAACAGTGTGGCACTTTCTCATGAAGTTAAACACACACCGTACGACACAGTCGCTTCACTCTTCTCGTTTACCCACAAGAAAAGAAAGCACGTGCCCAGCAAAGCTTGTAAACAAATGCTCACAGCAGCTTAATGTGTAAAAGCCCAAATCTGGAAACAACACCAAGATCCATCAACAGATGAATGGATAAACAGTGGTACACCCATACAGTGAAATACAACTCTGTAACAGAGAGAAACTGTACGTGGATGAATCTCCGAATAATTCGCCTAAGAGAGAAGCCAGGTGACAAAGAGCACACACTGTATGATTCCATTCCTATAAAACTAGAAACTGCAAATTGGTGCAGAGAGAGGACATGGTGGCCTGAGGTGGGCTGGGCGGGGGAGCGGGCGGGAGGGCCAGCAAGGGGCCAAGGCAAACTCAGGGGGCTCCGGGCATGTCCGTTACCTTATCCGGGCGATGGTTCATGAGAGGACAGACACGTCAAAACTTATCAATTTCTACACTTTAAACATGTGCAGATTAAATATGTATGATTACAAAGAAAATCTATGATATTAAAGTAATTTTAAAAGAAAATTTGTCTTTTAAAAGATCACAAAACATTCATCCCCAAAGAGCATTAGGCACAGAAAATTTCACAAGTGAATCGAGCAAACCCTCAGCAAACAAGTCGTTCCTGTTTCACAGACACAGCCCAGGATCTATGGAATGCTCTAGAAAGTCCTGAAACAATCTCCTCTCTGTGTGTGGGACTGTTCAACAAAATGGTGTAGGGACAGCTGGATGTCCACACGGAAAAAAATACATTAGATTCTTATATAAACTTAAATAATTTCCCGATGAACTAAAGAGCCAAATATAGAAAAAAAAAAAATATATATATATATATATATAAAATTCTTGAGGAAAAAAATGGAGAAAATTTTATAGTCCCAGATGAAGAAAGTCTTCCCAAGAGATAAAAAGCCAGAAACAATGTACAGGACACAACTAAACCAGATTTGCAAGACCTAGTGTTAGTGAAGGTTTGGGGCAACGAGCCCGGGATGAGCGGAGAGAGTCACAGCCGGGCGTGAACGCACACGGCCGAGCTTGTTCAGCACAGTCCGTACGGGGGACGGTGGGGAAAAGGGGAAAAGCAGAAATGGCTGTCAGCGTAGGAGGGAGGTTAAAAAAATTTGGTCTGTCTAAACTATGCATCGAAAGCATAACCCTGCTAAAATCCTCTAAGAAATCGCTAGGTTAAAAAAAGGAAAGCAGCAGAACAATTTGTATAGTTCTGATTAAATAAATATGGTTTTTAAAGCCTATGTACACCTCTCTACGGAGGAGAGCACTTGCCACCTGCACGAGGTTATGCTGGGAAAGGAGAGGGGAGGGGAAGGGAGAGGCAGTGCCACTTACTTCCGGACCACTTGTGTCTTTTGCAGCCCCTAATCTTTTCCCCTCAGTCCATGTTCTCCTCTTGGTTCATCTGGAAATTTATTCACTATTTCTAGTCCCCAAGTGGGTCAGCACAGAGATCCCAGTTTGCACATGTGACCCAGCGAAGTCGCAGGCCGTCCGTCCGAGGACTCCGGCTGGGACAGAGCCGCGGTGCTCGCCTGCCAGCTCCGTCCTCCCACCGACGGGCCACTGCTCACGGCACCCCACGGTGCTCGAGGCCCCCCTCATGCTGCCCTGCAGCCCCCGCCCCTTTCTTCTTGTTATTCTCCTTGTTCCTGGAGGACACTGAGGGGTAGACTGAGGAGCCGTCAGTGACAAATGTTCTCAGTGTTTATCCGAAAAGTCTCCATTGTGACCTCCTGGAAGAGAGCTTCTCCAAGCAGGGAACTAGGTCATGTTATTTTTCTCATGACGCGTCCAAGACAGCATTCCGGGGACCTGTGGCAGGGGCTGCAGCGGGGAGACCCCAGGCCCCACTGCTCTACCGCGGGACCCGCGCCTGCCCCACAGCTGCTCGCCAGCTGCCACACCGTGCCATCTTCTCATTCACTCTTAAGCTCTGATCGGGCTTCCGGCTCTGAAAATTTGGGTTTTGCATGACTTCTGGAACATTCTAAACCAATATTCCTGTAGTCACTTGAAGTTATGTACAACAGAAAAAACATGTCCTTAATTTTAATCCATTCCCGTGGGTGTGAAGCCAAAGTAAACAGGACCTTATGAAGAGGTAACTCAGGTAAGGCGTGGCCCAGCCGTGTCAGGAAGGCCTCAATCCTACTGCTGGGGGCCTTCGCGGGGAGGCCAGAGAGAAGCCTCGGGAGCAGCCAGTGGAGTCAGGAAGAGAAGGGAGAAGACACCGCAGTGTGCACCATCATGGATGGAAAAGCCAATGGAGTCAGGAAGAGAAGGGAGAAGACACCGCAGTGTGCACCATCATGGATGGAAAAGCCAAGAACCCCACAGGCTGCCGGCCAGCCAGAGAATCCCGATCCGGCCTCTGGAACCGTGAGCCCATAAATCCCGTGGTTAAGCCAAGCCACTGCCTGGTATTTGTTTTAGCAGCTAGAAAACCAAGACTGTTTCAGGCACTGGGAAGTGGGGTGCTGCTAAGACAAACACCTAAAAATGTGGAAATGGCTTTGGATTTGGGTAATGGGTCTGGACAGAAAACTCCTAGGCTGCTCTGAAGAGACTGTCGGCAGAAACAAGGATATTAAACATATTCTGATGAGGACCCGGAAGGAAGTGATGAATGTTTATTAGAAATGGGAAGAAAGGCAATCCTTGCTATAAAGTAGCAGTGAACTTGGCAAAATCATATTCTAAAGCTGCACTGAAAGTGGACGGTGAAAGCAGTGAGCTTAGATGTTTAGCTGAGGCGATTTCCAAGCTAAGTGTGGAAGGTGCAGCCTGGCTTCTCCTTACGGCTTTTAGTAAAATGTGACAGGAAAGGGATAAACCGGGAATTAAAGTCTTAAGCACAAAGGAACCAGCCGCTGGTGATTTGAAGACTCTGAGCCACCCAGTGCTCCGAGACGAGGGCCGGAAGCAGCTCCGTCGGGACCTCCCTGAGCTTCTGGAAGGTGAGCCCCCGGAGGACAGGGCTCCACATGAGGGTTTAACCGAACAGCCCTTAACGTGGATCCAATTGGACATCCCACTGGAAGTCAGGATTGGAAATGCAGTTACCCAGGAAGGATCTGTGGAATGTTCTGCTGTCTGATGGTCTGGACTGGCTTAAACTGCACGCAGAGCTCTCAAGGTCTTTGTGAAATGTGCATGAATGGAAGCAATGCCTGAAGGGGACAAAGCAGGGACAAATTAAGGGAACAATGAATTCAAGGGCAGAACCGTGGAAACTGAGGTCTAGACCCAAGAAAGCAGGCCCCCCGCATGCGTGGAAACATGCTCAGAGGGGGCAGGCCATACACCCCAGCCCTTGGAGGGGGCTGGCCTTGCACCCCATTTTTTGGAGATTGCTGCCACCCCAGTGCTCAGAGAGGGTGGGGCCTACACCCCAGTGTTCGGAGAGGGCGTAGCCACTGTGCAACTGCTTGGAAGTGGGGAGCTGCCGCTCCTTCATCCCCAGAGGACAAAACCTGGATCCACAGATGATTCGCAGACCTTGAAATGTAACGCAGTTTGCTCTGCCAGGCTTTGGAATTGTCTGGGACCCACAGCCACTGTTTTCCATCCACTTCCCTTCTGGAATGGGAATACCTGTCCTGTCCTTGTCCCTTCACTGTGTATCGGAAGCAGGTATCTTGCTCTCCAGGTGACACAGGTCCACAGACAGAGGAGTTTTGACCCGGGATGGACCACACCCGTAACCAATTTTGATGAGATTTTGTAGGTAGGGTTGTTACTAAAACGGTGTAAGGCTTGGGGATGCTGTGAGGGAATGAATGGATTTCGCACAAAGGAAGAATA
This sequence comes from Bradypus variegatus, assembly GCA_004027775.1. Lineage (NCBI taxonomy): Eukaryota > Metazoa > Chordata > Mammalia > Pilosa > Bradypodidae > Bradypus > Bradypus variegatus. Next base: position 12,869 of record PVKY010009732.1, read on the forward strand.
TGTCTTTCTGGGTTTTGGAGGGAAAACTGTGGCATCTTGGAGTTGTGTGCTCCAGAAAAACATGTTCTTCACCTTAATCCCTTCCTGAGTGTGAACTGATTGTAAACAGGACCCTCTGCTGAGGTGACTTCACGTAAGATGGGGCCCCGCTGGGTCCGGATGGGTCCTCGTCCTATTACCGGAGCCTCAGAGAGAAGGCCCCAGAGGGAGACGCCGTGAAAAGCAAGAAGCTCAGAGTCAAAGGAACCCAGAGGAGA
>PVKY010009733.1:0-13114 GCA_004027775.1 Bradypus variegatus
TATGGGAAAACATCTGTGATCATATTGAAGAAGGAATAAGAATGAGGATTTTAAGAATTAACAAAGTAAGAACCTAGATGAAACAGGCAGTGTGAGGATACAAAATAGAAAGGAGAGGTACACTGCTCCTCACAACAGCTAAACAAAGAGGATCTAAGTGGGGAGAATAAAAGTGAAGATATCATTTGGGGATCTGATGATATTATGTCAAGTGCACCCAGTCACTTCCAAAGGTTTGCAGCTTTTAAGAGGTAATTCCTGGAAAGTATTTCAAAGGTGTCTATCCCTCTTAGACCAACTGGGATCTCAATTCCAAAGACTCCCATCCACCTGATTTTCTGTCACTCACCTGGATAGTTCCAACATGGGTTCTCTGCCTCCACCATCCAAGGCTCTTGTCCTTGCTCCACCCTGAAGATCACTTTTGTGTTAGTAAATGGACATCCTGTTCATGGGAAACAACAAAGAACCAGGAACATAGTGATAGGGACAAACAATTACCTCACAACTTACTTCTGCTTTTTTGATTCTCAAAGCCTTTAAAGGCTGACAAATGGGCCTTGGAACAGATAAGACATTTCTCCTCCACTTGGGAAGTGGAAGCAATTCAGACTACCTGATACCCAAAGGGGATTAATAATTGCTGACTAATGAAACTCAGGACTAAACTTATTAATGCTTCAGAATGTTCACAGCTTTTACAGGTCTTAAAGGAAGGGCACTGTTGGTCAACTCCGAGTTAAACAGGGAAGTTGTCCTTACCCACTGAGATTAGGTTTCTCAGGTTCTCCAGCATCACATCACAATACAGCTGCCTCTGAGCACAGTCAAGTAGCTGCCACTCTTCCAGTGTGAAGTCCACGGCTATGTTCTGGAATGTCACTGATCCCTGTAACAGAACATTTACCTTCAACTTGTAGTGTCCACCACTGCGAGATACAGAGAGGCTTCAGAGCAATTCCTCTGATTATATTTTGTTCAGGATATACAATAACTTATACAGCATAGCTAATAACTATTCTGCACTTGATTCAGAATTAAAATCTGCGAGAACAAAATCATATTTAAACATCTAAAATGTATTTATAGGGAATGAGAGAGAAAGAAAATATTAAGTTCACTGAGCACTGCTTTGTGCTCCCTTACTCTGCTTAAACCAAGAAATCCTCTAAGGAATGGTCATAGGAAAACAGCTACTGCATCTATTACCAAACTCTTATATAAGGATTCATCAAAAACATTATTTCGTATCGAGTGCCAGGAAAATCTTTATCTGTAGAATTGCTATACCTTATTCTCTCCGACAAGGCCAATGATTTCACTGATTGGGTATCCTTTTTCTATGACTGCCAAGATTAAATACAAAAATTTATTTTAATGTTATATATAAACTATGGTTTGCTTATTAGTTTTCTAATTTTCTATTAAATCTTTATTTCAACCTATATTTTTCCTGCTTATATCCTTATTTTTAACATGAATTATTATAAGTAATTGCAAATCCACTGGAAAACAAAGTGGAGTTTGAATAAAAAAATGGATGGATGTCTGTCTTGCCTGGAAATAGATCATTTTTAGATGATCTTAGGAAATTCTACAGATCCATGAAAAGACGGGGGCAAGGAGAGTTCCCTACCTTACCAATCTAGCAATGATTAATCACATACCAACTACAGAAAAGGCTATTGAGGGGAGAATGTTTCAAACAAGTCAGGGAAGTCCATGTTCTGGAAGTACCAACATGTTTACTTCTGATTCTGATATTTGACCATAGGAATCTTGGACAATGATGCTTCCTTGGGTAGATGAGTGCATTTCTGTCCTATTGACAATTTATCATTTATCTGCAATCTAGTGGTTGTTTTCTCCCAGAAATTTATCCTAAAGAAATAAAAATTGATGGATACAAAAATTAAGTCTGGGCTTTGGAGCAAGGCAGCCTGGATTTAAATTCAGTTCTTCCATTGAATAGTTTTGATACATAAAAGTTTTTATTGTGACCCTAAAATTGTGACCTTGAAAAAGGTACTTAACTATTTAATATCTCAGTTTTCTTATTTGCAAAAGACAAAATAGTACCCATATCATAGAATTTTTATGAGAAGTAAGTATTTAGAACAATACATGGCTCATGGTAAACATTCAATAAAATGTAGTTATTATTTTTTAAAAAAGAAATAAAGGGAAGGGAAGGGTGAAAAGTAATGTTTTCACATCATTGCATATGATATGAAAACACCAGCAACAGCAATACTGTCCATTAATAGGGAGTTGGTTTAAAAAAAATCATGATTTAGCCAAAGGGTAGAAAACTAGTAGTCATTAAAATGATGCTGTACAGACTGTTATTGTTGAGATGTCAATACCACCTAAAGCAACCAACAGATTCAATGCAAATCCAAAATCCCAGATGCCTTTTCTGCAAAATGGAAAAGCTGATCCTGAAATTCAGGTGGATTGGCAAAGAGACCCAAACAGCCAAAAACATCTTCAAAGAAACTAAGTTGGAGGTCTTACTCTTCCCCATTTCAAAACTTACTACAAAGTATGGTAATCAAAACAGTCTGGTACTGGCATAAAGAGAGACATATAGACCAATGGAATAGAAAGAGAGTCCAGAAATGGACCTGTATGGCCAGCTGATTTTCCACTAAGGTTGCCAAGTACATTAAAAAGGGAAAAGAATAGGCTCTTTGACAAATGGTGTTGGGAAAAGTGGATATCCACATGCAAAAGAATGAAAGTGGACCCCTACTTCTCACCATATATAAAAGTTAAGTCAAACTGGATCAACAGCCTAAATATAAGAGCTAAGACAAAAAAAACTGTTAGAAGAAACAAGAAAATCTTCATGACCTTGAATTTGGCAATAATTTCTTATTTATGGTACCAAAGCACAAGCAACAAAAGAAAAAACAGATAAAATGGACTTCATCAAAATTTTAAAACAACTGTGTATCCAAGGACATTATTAAGAAAGTGAAAAGACAAACTACAGAATGGGAGAAAACAGTTATAAATCATACATCCAATAAGGGTTTAATATCCAGAATATATAAAGACCTTCTACAAGTCAACAACAAAAAGATAAACTACCCAATTTTAAAATGGGCCAAGAACTTGAAAAGACATATCTCCAAAGAAGACACACAAATGGCCAATAAACACATGAAAAGACGCTCAACATCACTGGTCATCAGGGAAATGCATAATGAGATGCTACTTCACACCACAATGAGATGCTACTGCACCCTACACCAAAATAATGTGTGAGCAAGGATGCAGAGAAACTAGAACCTTTATAGATTGTTGGTGGGATTGTAAAATGGTGCAGCCACTATGGAAATCAGTTTGGTTGCACACAGAATTACAGTTATGACCCAGCAATCTCACTTCTTGGTATAATCCAAAATAATTTAAAGCAGGGACTAGAACAGATATTTATACACCAATGTTAATAGCAGCATTACTCACAGTAGCCTAAAGGTAGATGCAGTGCAAGTGTAGCTCAAAAGATGAATGCATAAACAAAACGTGGTATAGCTACATAATAGATTATTCAGCTATAAAAGGAATGAAATTCTGACACGCTACAACATGGATGAATCTTGAAGACATCATGTTGGGTGAAATAAGGCAGACACAAAAAGACAAATATTGTATGATCTCACTTATATTAAATACCTATAATAAGCAAATTCAGAGACAGAAAGTAGATTAGCAGTTACCAGGGACTGGAGTAGGGGAAAATGTGGAATTACTATTAATGAGTACAGAGTTTCTCTTTGGGGTAATGAAAAGTTTTTGGTAATGCATAACGGTAAAGGTAGCACAACATTATCAATATAATTGATCTCATTGAATTGTACATTCAAAAATGGTTAAAATGGAAAGTTTTGTGTTATTTATAGACTGTAAGCTTTATATCAATGTTAAATTTCTTGAACTTGATAACTACTTAATTTGGTTATATAAATGAATATCCCTGTTCTTAGGAAATATACATGGAAGTATTAAGTATCAAGGAGCATTTATTATAACAAATAAATAGATGGATGAATGGATAGATGGATAGAAGAACAAATGGAAGGATACAGCAATTGTGGAATGTTAGAAGTTGATGGATCTGGGTATCTGGGTGGCAGTATTTTGGACTTTTTAAAATAATTTCAAAATAAGTTTATACACACACACACACACACACACACACAAAATCCTGGGGGGGGGGGTCATACATCAAAATATAAACAATCATTGTTTAGGGTTGTAAAGATAGCAGGATTATATGTAACTTTTATTTTATCCTTTTACTTGTTCTTTCTAATGTTTTTACAATGCATTAGTTTTTTAATTGTACAAATATTTTTAAACCAAGGTCTACAAGGCCCTACACCATCTTCACCCCACCTCTGATGAGCTCATCTACTTCAGTCCTCCAGTCACTCTCTTATTGCTCATTCTGATCACCCATTTAGTTTTCTTGATGTACTCCCAAAATGCCAAGCTTGATGGGCTCAGGGTCTCTGTACATTTCTTTTTCCTGGACTGTTTGTCCCCAGGATATACCCAGATACTGCATGGCTCACTTCCTAAGTTCCTTTAGGTCTCTGCTTGAGTCACTTACCAAAAAGGCTTTTCTTGACCACCTCATAGACCACCATCACTGTCAGAATCACTTTGTATTCCCTTACCCTGGCTTTATTTTTCTCCAAAGCACTTATCACTCAGATGACAGATTATGTTTCTGTTTATCTGGTTTTTGTTTATCTCCCTCCATGAAGAGTAGGGACTTCGTTTTGTTCATTGTGGTATACCATGCACCAGAACAGTGTTTGATCACAATAGATACTCAGCAAATATTTGATGAATGAATTACTGAACTTCTTTCATTGTTGGTTCTCTCCAGTTACAGCGTTTCAAAAGAAACTTACTAAGCAACTTTGGTCCAAATGAACAGGAGCAGTTTGGGAATTAAGACTGGATTTCAGGCTTAATTTCTGCTGTGAGATTCTAAGCACTCAACTACCATCTAGGGTTAATTTTATTCCTTCTTAAAATGAAGAAGCCAGAACTAGAAGATTCCCAAAAGTCATTCTAGTACTACCAGTTTGTGATTATATGAACTATTATAGTATATCCACTGGGCCAAGTGTGACCACTGAAATGGTATGGGGCCAGCTTAATCTTAAAAGTAATGGGAAATGAAGGAAATGCACTGATGTAAATGTGAATGTTTGTGAGACCCAAAGAGAGAGAGACTGTGTGTGCGTGTGTGTGTGTGTGTGTAAAGAGAGAGAGAGATTAGGAAAGTAGAATGTCTTCAGTAATAGCTCCTGATTCTTCCTTACCTTGAACATACTCTCAATTTCCTCCAGTAAGTTTCTTTTTCCTGTGAATCCTGACCATTTTCCTATACCCTCCATTCTTCTATAATTCTCACCTTTCTCCTCAAATGTTTGAGACACTCCAAAATCCTTCATAGTCCCTAGATGTAACACCACCAGTGAAGCCCTACTTTCTTTAGCTAGGAAAGACAAAGTTGTCTCTGTCCTGAAATAGTGTAAAACGTCCTAAGTCAGGAGAGTCTCTTCCCAGGATTAATCTCCTTCTTTCCTAAGAAAAGAAAGATGGACTGGAGAGCAGAGAAGCAACACTCCTTCAGCTGGAACTTGCACGTTGGACCGCAATTCTGTGAACTCACCATATCCTGTGGCCCTAGGTTAGACTTTTGTAGATTTTAACCAGGGCAGCTTGAGACCAAGACAGGCAGGAATGTGCAAGAGGGACCCAGAGCTTCAATTAGTCTTCCCTGCAGAGACACCAAGAGTACTCTCAAAAACAATGATCACAAATTGAAATTTACTTAGCATTCACTCCTTAGAAAAAAAGAATACTATGAATTCACTGTTTTAGGCAGAGTACTGTCTTGTAATAAGAATGAAAATAAGTTCGAATATCATTTCCTCCACTACTAGCTGTTAATTTGAAACAGGTAACGTCACACCTCTCTGTGAAAGAATGAAGTTACTCACCTCACAGGGTAACTGTAAGAAACAAATGTCATGCTCTTTTAAAAGTGCATGACACCGTGTCTGTCATACAGCAGTTTCCTGTATATACTGATCCTCTTCTCCGCTACCCCGAAGGGGCTTACTGTTGTCTGCAAGCCAAAAGGCTCCTGGTATGAGGTGAAGCACAGTTTTCAACGCAACGGCACGGCCTCCCCACAGGGTAGCACACACAACCCGCAACAGCAAGGCAAACTACCCCGCCGCACACAGCCTCGCCACACCTGGGGCCCTCAGCAAAGCTGCTCCGCCCTTGCCGGGCTTCCTCTCAGTCGCAAGCCCCCGCGCGTAGGGGTTACCTAAAATTTTATTTCCTTGCCATGAGCCAACAAGCTGATCTCTGCCCTTCAGGTGTCCCCCAAGCACTGTAGGGTCACCGGTCGAGCCCAAGGAACGGAGAACACTTCTTCATCTCCCCACTGCTCGTGTGCGGAAGTATTTTTCTCCTCACATTTCCCAGTGACGCCCGGGTTGTATTCCAACCATCTGAGACTACATTTCCCATAAGGCTCGTGGAGCTTATTTCCGGACGGTCTCAAAAATTTCCTCTCAGAATAGGGTTGATTTCTAGCTTGGAATCGCTAGGGCTTCATGGAGGGTTCTGGTTATTTTGAAAGGAAAGGCGCATGTAGTTTTTGCTTATTAACATAGACATGATACTTTTTTTAAATACTTGCAAGTAGTAAACAATAATTTATTAAAAAGAAAATATACTATTACCAAATATGGTTTCTTCTTTATTTTTAAAAAGAATTAAATTTATTTCACTAACACGGGCATAATTTAAATATACCTTAACTGTAAATAGTTTTAAAATACAGACGTATGTAAAATAATGTATTAGAGGCCTGTTAAGCACCGCTCCCCTCTCCCCCGCCCCCGACAATCTAGTTGTAAACACGTTTCAAGGTTTTATTACAATCCTGCTGAAATTGGCAAGAGGCCAGTTCCAAGATTCACTCAAGGAAGAAACTTTATATAGGAAAAGAGAATGATTAGATACTGTTGGCTAGCTCCAAAGGAGAGTATATGTGATATCTTGTCTCTTAACTGACAGACATCAGGGTGGGTGAGTGACTAGTTCCAGAACTAGCCTTAATTCCATTAAAGTAACTTAAAAAATGCTTCTCAGGAATGCTAATATTTCCCAAAAGTAAATTGTGAATTATAGTATGCAAAAATTTCTTTCCCAGACCAGATTTGGGACAATTTCCCTTCTACAATTTCCTTCAAATCCCCTTTTTCCTGTTATTTATTTATTTATTTTCTATGTGTATTCTCCAGCCTTATTCTAGGCAAACATTTAAATATTCATTCAACCAAAACATGTTGATTGAGCTCCTACTATGCCTGAAACATTGTTTTAGTTCTGCAGTAGTGAACCAAACGGACAGAAATACTAGCCCTTATGGAGCTCATGTTCTATTTTGTTACATACTGGGTAAATGTTATGGAGAAAATAACACAGTGAAAAGGGATGGGAAATAGGCGAGGATTGCAATTTTAAATATCGTAGTCAAGGAAGGCCACGCTTAGAAGGAGATGTTTGAGCAAAGACCTGAAGGAAGTGAAGTTGCAAGCCCATGCCAGATGAAAAAGGGTTTTTGGTAAACAGCAAGAGCAAAGACCCTGAAGCCAAACGTGTAAAGAACAGCAAGGAGGACTGGGTTACTGGAAATGCAAGAATAATAGAAGAGGGGGAAGGCCCAGATTTGGAGGGCCTTGTAATCAATGAAAGGACTTTAGCTTTTACTCTGAGTGAAAATAGAAACTACTAACAAATTTTGAGCAGAAAAGTGGCATGATCTTATGACTGAGATGTTAAGAATTAAAGGATTATGATTACTGAATCATTATAGAGATGTTTTTCTTTATATATTGTAGAATAGGCAGAAGTTAATACCTGAAATTACTGAAACTCAACTAGTCACCCCATTGTTTATACACACTATTGTAACAATGGTTGTGGCTTGGTCTTGGCCCTGTTTATACTCACTATTGTAATGGTTATTCTAGCTTGGTATCAGCTTTCTGCATGCTTACTAATGTAATGGTAACAAGTCCATCTACCCTTGTTAGAATCCATAGACCCTGAACTCCTTAGACTTGGGGAGACAGATTTTGGGGCTGATAGGCCGTCTGCTCTCCTGCTTCATGCATAGCATTAAACTCTTTCTCTCTTTGAAACCCTAGTATCAGATATTGGCTGTTATGTGCATTGGGCAGAGAACCCACTGCTTTTGTCCATATCAAGCTGACTCAAATTTTAATAAGATTACTCTGGCTGCTGTGTGAAGAATAAACTGGAGGGGATTAAGAGTAGAACAAATTAGGAGGTTATTACAATAATCAAAAAGTGAGATGATGGTGGCTTGGACCAGGTAATAGCAGTGGAGGTAGTGAGAATTAATTAGATTCAAAGTCTACTTCAAAGATAGAATCCATAGGATTTGTTGTGGATTATATGCAAAGTATGTCAGAAAGGGGGGATTCAAGGATGAATAGTTTTGGTTCTGAGCAAGTGAAAGGATAGAGTTGCTATCAGTTGAGAAGGAGAAAGCTACAAGTGGAGCACATACAGGGAGATGAGAAAGATCAGGAATTCCATTTTGGGAGCATCTTAAACAAACACTTCCATGTCCTCTCCACATGGAGTTGGAATGCATCACCATCTGTTCCGGTTTGCTAATGCTGTGTTATGCAAAACACCAGAAATGGATTGGCTTTTATAAAGAAGATTTATTAAGTTACAAATTTATAGTTCTAAGGTCATAAAAGTGTCCAAACTAAGGCATCAACAGATGATACCTTCGCTGAAGGATGACCGATGGCATCCAGAAAATCTCTGTTAGCTGGGAAGGCACATCATGGCTGGCAAACTCTGGGCTTCACCTCATAGCTAAATGTCCTTCTGTCTGCATCTCCAAGTATCTCTAAGTGTCAGTGTCAGCTCTTAGCTTCTCTCCAAAATGTCCCTCTCAACTGCTCTAAGCTCCTGTTTGTTAGTTCTTTAATAGGACTCCAGTGATTAAATCAAGACCCCCCTTAAAGGATGTGGTCCACATTTCCATGGAAATAAATCAAACATTTCACCCACAGTTGATTGAGTCGCATCTCCATGGAAACACTCAATTAAGAGATTCCAACTTAATCAACTCTAATATGTGTGCCCCCACAAGATTGCATTAAATAATATGGCTTTTGAGGGGACATAATATATCCAAACTGGCACAACATCTCAGCACAGAAGATATATCTTTTCCATCATGGAAGCTCTGAGTGGAGCTCTGAGTATCCTGAATTTATATGGGGTTTCATTACACATAGGCATGATTGGTGGAATCAATGCCCACATGGTTGAACTCAGTCTGCAGGCCTCCCTCCCAGGGGTTGGGGAGGTCAGGCTAACATGACATGGCTCAAATCCCCAAACATCTAATCACATGATTGGTTTTTCTGATGTGGCCAGCCCTCACCTTAAGATACCAGGTGTGACTGACACCATCCTGTTATCTCCTTAGCATATGAACTATCATGTGTGGTCCTGAACCCACATCAATAACAAAAGAAACTCCTAGGGAGAGATTCCAAAGATGTAGAGGTTACCTTTCAGAAACTGGGGACAAAGACTAGCCAACTTTTTTTCATGCTACCAACAGGTTGCGTTTGAGATGTCTTATTAGGGATGAAGTTGGTGAAGTTGAGCAAAGATGACTTGAGTTCAGGAGAGTTTCCACTCGATATAAACTTGGGTGTTACTAGTATAGTGGTAGACTTTAAAGCCATGAAAACTGATGAAGTTACTAATGAAGGGAGCTAGAAAGAAAAAAGCAGATTGAGCCCTGGTGTACTCCCAGATTAAAAGATGATGGAGATTAGAAAGTATCAGCACATAGACTGAGAAGAAACATCCAGTGAAGTAGGAGAAAAACTGAGAACATGTGGTGTCCTGTAAGCCAAGTGAAAAAAAGGTATTTCAAAGAAGGAGTGATATATTGTCACAACTATTGATAATTAAGATAAAGACTAACAATTCATCATTGGATTTAGCAATTAGAATTTTATCGGTGACTGTGAAAGAACAGTTTCGGTGAAGTGGTATGGGGGAAAGCCTCCTTGGAGTGGGTTTAAAAAACCAGGACCTGCAAAGTCCAGATTGTGAGTAATATAATAGGACAAAGACCTGGTTTCTCTGAAAAAATTTCAGGGGGGAGGGGGATGGAAGGAGAACCTAAATAGTGTTGTCTAGAGATTTAGACTGCTAAAACTAGTGGGTGAAAAGTTTGATGAAAAATAGGATACTTACTCTGCAAATTGCTTATTTACAAAGGGAAAAAATGGTAATTCTGCAATGGAGAAATCTGATGGATGCCAGTTTAACCAAGTGATCAATATTAAAATCACCAAAAAATGTTACAGATTGACATTATTTGCCTCCTGACGTGAAACACTCAGAAGAATATCACTTATGTGATATGCCTGTCAAAAATGCATAACTTGAATCTAATCATGAGGAAACATGAGAGAAATAAAACTGAGAGACATTCTACAAAATAACTGGCCTGTACTCTTCAAAAATATCAATGTCATAAAAGATGTTGAAAGGCTGAAGAACTCTTCTAGATTAAAGAAGTCTAAAGAGATATGAGAATTAAATGCAGTGGATAATCCTAGACTGGGAAAAAAATGTTAAAAGGGTCATTATTAGCCAATGTGGTGTCCTTGAAACCAAGTTATTAAGAATTAATAACTGACAGCCTTGATGTATGTTAGCCTTTTGCAGTAGCTAGAGGCAAATATCTGTAACTGTTACACTCACTTGTTTCTTTGATGTTGATGCTGTTTTTTAACTGCATAATCTTTACCTTGTAATTGGACAATAATGAGTTAACTTGGGCTGCCCCACCCCCATCCCCTTATTTTATCTTACATATCCCAGTCAGTTCTTAATAGCTCTTAATAGTCCACTTTGTTTAGCTTAATCCCTTTGCTTGTTATCTCATGTTAATTAAGTGATTTACAACCTTTTAGCTTAGTGTCCTTATTATCTTATGTGGATTGAAATATTTACAAATCCATGGTACCCTAAAACCATATGTATTACCCCTACTGATTGTTAATTAAGCAAATTAACCTGTAACCCTTCGCTCACCCCAGCCAGCTTTTGTCAAAAGCAGCCTTTGGGGCTCATGCCTACAGGCTTCCAATTGTACAAATCAATCAATGTCTTCTAACATCCCAACTCCACCTCCCTTTGTTTAAATTTCATAAAAACCCAAAGTTTCTCCAATTCAGGGGAAACAGAACTAAGATATTATCTCCTGTTCTCCTTGCCTTGCAACTGCAATCAAGACTCTTTCCCTCTTTGAAATCCCGGTTTCTCAGGAGTGATCCTCGAGCTCATCCAGCAGTTTACCCGGCTGTATCCGGCGTCATCCTCAATGGAACAGAAAAATGACATTTGTGGAAAAACTAGTGAAATACGAATAAAGTATGGAGTTTAGTTAATAGTTATGTATCAGTGTTGGTTTCATGGTTTTGACAAATGTACTCTGGTAATTCAAGAGGTTAACATCATAAGAACTCTCTGCACTGCCTTTGAAATTTTCTGTAAATCTAAAATTATTCAAAAGTTTAAAAATATTTTGAAAAGAACCTTATTGGAATGGTCAGGGATGTTCAATTAGAAGATTAGATAATACTATTATATCAGTACTAAATTTATTGATTTTGATAATTGCACTGTAGTTATATTACAAAAGGATCAACCTTATTTCCTCCTTCTTTTGGTAATAGAACCCTGTTTTTCTTTTGGGAGACTGTGCTGTTCCTTTTACATGGGATCTTGGTGGTAATGCAAATGAAGGTAGCCTGCTCTCCTACCTAGGTGTGAGCATGCTATCCAATCTAGACTAATTACATCCACTCAGGAATTTGAATATTGAGTAGAATGACAAAGTGATGTAAAGTGATTGAAGTTAAGTTATTCCAGAAGGAGCACCCTGTTATGGAAAATCAGGAATCTGTATGTGTTAGAGACAATTATTTATTTTACTAGATAAACTACAGATGTAAGGGGAATATTTTCAGGTACATTCCTGATATTAAGATTCTTCAGTCTTTAGAATTAATTAGTTTAATTAAATATGATTGAGTTAATTAGAATTGAGTGAATGAGGTCATGGTCAATAGTTCAATTATCACAACCCCAAAACTCAGGGGCTTACAACTACAAAGATTTATCTCTTGACCTTGCTACATGTTCTTTGCAAGACAGCATGGGACTCTGCTCCTGGTAGTCACTGAACACCCAAACTCAAAGCACAGTCACCATCTTGAATGCTGTCCATTACCATGCCAGAGGGAAAAGCGTAGTGTATTAGTTAGGGTTCTCTAGGGAAACAGAATCAAAGATACCTATAAATTTAAGATTTTATAAAAGTGTCTCATGCAACTGTGGATATGCATGAGTCCAAATTCCATAGTGCAGGCAGAAAACTGACAACTTTGATGAACGTGTTCGATGAACTCCATGGGGACAAACCTGGCAACTTCAATGAACTCCTCAGGAAATGCTTCACTGGTTAGCCAAAGAAGAAGTGAAAGTCCTGTATCTGTCTCGCTTAAAAGGCTTCAACTCATTGGATTAAATACAGCTGATTACATTCTCTCATTGTGAAAGACACACCCCTTGTTGATGTCATCAGTCACAGCTACAGTCATTTGACTGATTATTTAATAAGCCAGCCTTCTGGTTTATTAATCAGCCACAAATGTCCTTGCAAAATCAGTTAGGCCAGTGCTTGCTTAACCAGACACCTGGGTACCATCACCTGGCCAAGTTGACACATGAACCTAACCATCATAGTCCACTTCTTGTAAACTTGGCAGTTATACACATCATCTTAAACCATACTTTATCTCTAAGTAGAGAACAATAACAGACATATATTTTGCCTAACAATACTTCACTGTCCTGCATACAACCAGAAATGCACTAAATCTCTCCAGAATAGGGTGCAAGTCCTTGGGTGACATTGACTCTT
>PVKY010009734.1:0-13109 GCA_004027775.1 Bradypus variegatus
TCTGCACCCCTCAGGGCACCCACCCCACCTTACGTGCTGCGGAGTTCTTGAGTGTGTGCTGGGCCCTGGAAAAGAGGGCATATCCCAGGGGATGGTGGGTTTCTCAGTCCATCCCTGTCCCTCATCTTCTCCCAGCCAAGGACCTGACCTCTTTTTAACTAATCTCTTGGAAAGGAACAAAAAGAAACCTCACTCTGCAAGTTTGTACCGGACTATTTCAGTCTTGTGCTTAGACCAGCAACATTTTCTTCTTTGCTTACAGTCGAATATCTGCAGGCTTTTGTTTCTGGGTCCACAGTGGGGGACTTGTAACTAGCTGTTCAGACAGGCGGGGAAGAGGCCCACGGGGCCCAACAAAGGAAGTCAGGGCGGGGTGGGAGAAACGCGCTGGAGAATATATTGAAATCCGACCACCCAGCCACACAAACAGATGTGTGGCAAAGGCCCCCAAGGAGGCCAGGGGATGCTAGGAGAGTCAGTAATGGGGAGTCATGGTACATGTGGAGAATTAAATTGTAGGGGCAAGTGTGGAATCAGGGAAACCAAGGAGGAGGTCATTAACCACAGCTCAGGAGAGAGAACACTCCAGTGGTCAGTGGAGTGGACGAATTTGGGCTACCTTTTTAAAGTAGCACTAATAGGACTTGCTGAAAGATTGGTTATCCAGGCGAGGGAAAGGGTGAAATTGAGAATTATTCCCAGATTTCCAGCTTGAGCAAGTTGAGTGGATGGTAGCTCCAGTTACCGAAACAAGGAATGCACAGGGAGAAACAAGTTTGGGGAAAAGAGGGGAATTAAAGAGTCTTGATTCGCAACAGCTCATTTCTGTATTTGATTTTTACCTTAATAGAGTCAGAAGTTGCTTTGTAAGGCAGTGTGTGTCATTAGGGGAAAAGGGCAAAGAAAGGCAAAGATTTAAATCCTGGCTCTACCAACCACTATTTGTTTGACCTTAGGCCAAGTTGCTTTGTAAGGCAGTGTGTGTCATTAGGAGAAAAGGGCAAAGAAAGGCAAAGATTTAAATCCTGGCTCTACCAACCACTATTTGTTTGACCTTAGGCCTTTTGGTACAACCACTCCTTAATTTGCACAGTGAAATGGAACGCTGAAAGTGAACAGGATTTCTTGGTGTATCCATTTGCTGGAGTTGATAATCCTACGGAGATGTGAGAATATGGATGAGGTATAGGGGCCCCAAGTGGGGCAAAGGGGAAGAGGAAAGCAAAGTTGGGGAGAAGAATATGCAGACAGATCCCTGCTTGAGGGATCTGTGAGAGCCAACCCCAAAAGGAGGGAGGGAATAGAGTCAGATGCTGAAGATGCTCTTGTTTGTGAAGGCCTGTGTGTTGCTTCAGGAGCCACGAGCCTTCAAATCACTGAGGGCTCAGGTGAACACCAACAGAGGACAACTCTGTTGCTGGAGCAGTTTTGTGATAAACCAAGGGCACTGTTAGCGGGGACAGGATGGTTTGCTGGCACCAACCTACATCTTTAAATGGACTCGAGCTTGAGCCCACGTAAGCAGAAATACTGGAGGTGACTTTGGGAGCACTTGGAACTCCTTTGTGAGTGTTGGGAACTCACAGCTCTTGAGTTGTGAGAGTAAAGGTTAATTTAATCACATTTACCTGTCAAGCAGTGTAGCCAGGAAGATTTGGGGTTGCACAGCTGAGATCAACAATGGCCAGAAAGTAGTAGGCGTGGCCTATGTGGCCCCCACTCACCTCTTTGTTCCTTCTACAATAAAAGCTCTTTTGGCCCAGATTCTACTGTTGTGGCCCTTCGGTAAGAACCCTTAGTAGTTAATCGTATGGGCATCATCTTGCACGTAGCTCAGTTCCTCCGTATTCTACTATGCATAAAGCAAGCACGTGTTCTCTGTCACTTGGCAACAAAAGAAAAAACTGATATATATGAGGCTAAGGGAATAAGTGGAGATGGTACTCAGTCAACAGCTATTTAATGAGTGCCTAATATATAGCAGGCATTGTGCTGATTCCAAAACAAATTGTATTTTTATTTCAAAATAAACCTAATAGAAGAACTGGCACTTTAGAGGATGTACTTTCCCATCTGTGTTATAATTTTTGCCATTTGTATGAGATAGTACTATCGGGAAATTATTATTCAGCATACACATTTTTAAAACACAACAACTTAGCCACTGCTGGCTAAACATCATAACAGCCAGTACTCTTTCTTGCTTTCATATTCCATTCACTTTTACAAGCGTGGTTAGAACACCTGCCCCTCAAGTGGGTAATTACTGAGCATGATCTGGGTCCAGGCATAGGCAAGGCATTATGGGAAGCACCAAGAAGCAATGCAAACAGATCCTGTCCCAGGAGAGCTTATAACCTATTTGGAAAGACAAAAGTGACACAGGTAAAATAACTTCATTTCCCCCAAAAGGGACAGGAGATTTGCCTGGGACAATAAACTTCAGGCAGATATTTGCTGCTCTGTCCCTCCCAGGATGACTTTCCTCACTCCCCCGTGGGTGGATGGGGCCATGTGACAAGTTTGGTGTCACCAAGCAATTAATTGCCCACACAAAAGCCTCCAGAGCTATCCTTTCCCTCTGGAACAGTGACTGGCACATTTTGGGTCCCCAAGTGTTCACCATGAGCATAGGCCCCTGCCAACCCATGGTGGATGCATAGCAGGAATGAGAAATAAGCCTGTTTTTGTTTTAAGCCACTGAGTTTTGGAGGCTGCTCATTATATACCAGAACCTAGGCTATTCTGACTGAAACACTAAAAGGATGAACTGGCCAAACCTCTAGTGCACTTTAGAGAATAGCAGATCTTAAAGAACTGAAACTAGCAAAAACAGTGATGTTTTTAAAAAGGATATTCCAAAAAACCACAGGCTGCCAAGTTTGATGTTTACTCACTGCAAGGGTCCAGAAGGGATGAGTGAAAAGAATGGTTTGTAAGCACTTAGAATAGAAAGCTGAGATCATAAGGAGTCAGTGTGGTTTACCAATGACAATCACAGCCAACTAAGACTTTTATGCTTTGCAGATTTTTTTTATATCAGTCAGGGTCTTGGCAGATATCAGATGATGTAATCAAATTAGGATGAATTTAAAATTAAGTTTTATCAAACGAATAAATGCAAAAGATGTAAATAGGAAGTAGGAAAACCTCAGGGAATAGCACAGCACCCTGGCTAGTAAAACTGGAGATGTTACCACTCCTTTGCTCGAAGGGGTGAGAGGTATGAGTACAAACCTGGAGACAAATGGGCTGTGTTAAAGAGCCACCCCACCTTTGGTGGAGGGACCTGGCCAGCCTGAAGTGATTTAGCTGTAAGGGAGCTGGGAGAATAAATAGCCCAATTCACCCTTCTCATTCCCTCCAATCTATTGTCATTTCTCCTCATTGGCCAAACCTAACTGGAAACCCAACTAGAGGGCAAAGGAGCCATTGATGTGATCCCTACAGGTCAACTTCCGGGGGCACAGAGAGAAGCGGAGAAGTAGGAGAGCAGATCTAGAAGGACAAATAGAAAATATCCAGCTAAGGTTTACGAGTAAAATAAAATATATAGAATGTGTCTGGACTTGAGCAAGGTATTTGACAAGTGCCGTTAGGAATTCTTTGAGGAAAAGATGGAAATACAGGCTGAATAGATTCATATTTGGTTGAACAAAGGACATGTCATTGACATGATATGCAACAGCAACTTTTGAACACTAAAACAATAACTGAGAGAAAGCAGAGATAAAATTTATTTACTATTATCTTTATTATTGTACCACCACTGAAAGTCGCTAAATAAGGAAGCCATCTTGGACACACCCTCTTTTGTGCTCCCATAGCACATTCCCTGTAGTGGATGATAGTAACTACAGTTTACCTTCTCAGCATGCCCTTCCATATCACTTTTGCCAATAGCACCCTCCAAGGAACTTACCCACCATCCATGTGTTTTGAATGTGGTCAATTGCCATACTTTGTCTTTCCCTAATCCCTAGCTCCAAAGGATGTGTTGGGGATTGAGTTGTGTTCACCATAAAGACATGCTCAAGTCTTAATCCACATTCCTTTGGGTCCCCTGTAAACAGGACCTTAAAAGATATTATTAGTCAAGGTGTGGACTCTTCTCTTTTGAAGATCCTATTTGGATGAGGCCAAATCAAATCAGAGTGGGTGTTAATCCATGTCATTGGAATTTTTATAAGGCAGAGGAAATTCTGATGCAGTCAGTCAGAAGAGGCCAAAAGTCAATTAGAAGCAGCCAGAAGCAGGTGAAGCCAGAGCAATCATATGATGTCAGAGGACTGCCATCACCAGAACACTACAGAATTTGGAGAAAGGAAGGCCTTGCCAACACCTTGATTTGGGGCTTCTAGCCTCCAAAACTTTGAGTCAATAAACTCTTATTTTTTAAGCTATATAGTGCCTGATATTTGTCATAGCAGCCCTAGAAATTAAGACAGGTGGGCACCCGAATCAGCCAGACCAATCAGAGTTCTTCTGGGAACATTTCTGCTGAAACTAGTGAGAAAGGCGGTATTTCGCCTTTGGGTTACAGTGCTGGAAAGATGCATGTTTGGAAGAGTGGCTAGTTATTTTCCCTAGTTCAGTAGAAGAAGCCACTTACAGTAAGAGAGTTCGTGGTCCTCATACAAAAAGAAGAAAGATGAAAAAGACAATTCTTCAATTATCTGAGTTTCTGGATTAAATTGTTTTGAAATCAATTATCTGTGAATTTCTTCTTAAATGAGCCAGCCAGCTTGAGTTAGGTATCTGTTGCTTGCAACAGAAATCTCTGATTATTCTACCTGGATTATAAAGCTTCCACCATTAATCTCATGGTTTTGTCAACATTTATTTATTATAACAAAGTTTAATCCAAATAATAAAGGCTAGTATAGTGATAATACAACTACTACTGTCAAGTATTCAGTAAATGTTCACAGGATAAATGACTGTCACCAAGATAAAAGCCTCATCAAAGTGCAGGGTAGGGCCCAGCTGAGGCTACATAGTACTTTGCTCTTCACTGGGAATTCCCATTCCTGCCTGCCCCAGCCACCCATATAATATCTGCCACTACTGGAGAAGCCACAGAGGAAAAGGAAGGTCACAGTGGGTTTCTTCCTTCTTACTTTCTCCACTGACTTCACCTCACTCAAACTGCCATCCTGGGCCTTCTCCTGAGTTACATGGAGAGAGGAGCAGGAAAAGGGCAAGGCCTTCTGTTCTGGTTTGCTAACGCTGCCATTATGCAAAATACCAGAAATGGATTGGCTTTTATAAAAGGGGTTTATCTGGTTACAAATTTACTGTCCAAAGACCATGAAATTGTCCAAATTAAGGCATCAGCACGAGCATACCTTCACTGAAGAATGGCCAATAGTGTCTGGAAAACCTCTGCTAGCTGGGAAGGCCCGTGGCTGGCATCTGCTGATTCTTTACTCTGGGGTTCTGGTTTCAAAATGGCTTTCTCCAAGATGTCTCTGGATTTCTCTTAGCTTAGCACCTCCAAACATTCTTCTGTCTGCATCTCCAAGAATCTAAGGGTCAGCAAGCACCTCTTGGTACATTTTTTCCTCTCTTATCTTCTTCAGAGCAAACTCTGGGCTAGCCTCTCAAAGTCTCAGCAAGCAACTCTGTGGGCTTCCAAGCATCTAACGTCTGCGTGTCCTACTTTAGCATATCTGGGGCATTTTCCTCCCTTTAGTCTCTGTGAGAGCTTCCTTTAAAGGACTCCAGTAAACCAATCAAGACCTATCCTGAATGGATGGGGTCATATCTCCATGGAAACAGTCAATTAAGAGGTTACATCCTAATCAAAAAGATTAATCAATCTGCCCCCCCAAGATTGCATTAAAGAATATGGCTTTTTCTGGGGGACATAATTTATACAAACCAGCACTCCTTCCATTGACTGTGTTGTAATCTGGCTTCAGGACCCTCCTGGAGGCTCTTTATCTCATGGAGTTCTTTTGTGAGTCTTTCAGAAACCCCCCTCACAGGGGCCCTCTCACTGCACCATCCTCCGCTGTGGGTGATGCAAACTCTGGCTGACACTCACAACTCCCCCCTCAGCCCCTACTCCTGGAGTATACTCCACACAGCTTCTCTGAACTGAGAGGAGGTCCTCTGGGTTGGATCCTTCAAGATGACAAGTGTCCCTCACAGAACATGCCCTGTGCCCTGCCATTAGCACAATCCACTCCACTCTCTTTGCAGCCCTTCCCTTGCCTGACCTCAGGGTCAACTCCAGCCAGGCTCATCCCTCAGCTTCTCCAAGCATCAGGCTCTGTGTTGCACAACTCTTGAAGCCCTCCTAACTTGGCTTAAATTGCAGGAAGGGGACTACCCTCCTCTCTCCCATGGGTTGGGGGAAAAAAATCACACAGAACTCCAACAGTTCTTTTCAAAGAAATTCCCTCTCCCCAACCCTCTTTCTCTGGTCCCCTACCACCTCTCACCAATGGTCTGCATTTGGATGGTGGGCTGAGGGTCACAACTAGTTGGGAACTTCTAGTAGCAAGGCCTACCTAGATGCTCAGTCTTCTCTTCAGAACTGCACTGTCCAATGTGGTAGCCACTAGCCACTTGTGGCTATTGAGCATTTGAAATATGGCTGGTCAAAATTGAGAGATGCTGTAAGTATAGCACACACAGTGGCTTTTGAAGACCTAGAACGAGGGGGAAAAAAAAGTAAAATATCTCAATATTTTGTATATTGGTTACATGTTGAAATAAGATTTTTGATATATTGGGTTAAAAATATCTCATTGAAGTTAATTTCACCTCTTTTTCCTTTTTCAAAAATGCATCTACTAGAAAATTTTGAATTACCTAGGTGGCTCACATTATATTTTTATTGAACAGCATTGAGTTAGAATGTGTGGCCCACCCACAGCCTGGATCAAAAGTCAAGGCAGGACAAGTTCCATTCAACAGTCTGTTAATAGTGTTTACAATCCCTTGGCCACTGCCTGGCACATATTAACCACTCAATAATTAGGATAAGGGAGAGGCCGGAGGTGGAAGAAAGGAGGAGGTGTTATTTTTGTAATAGTAGATGATGATGTCGTTACTGATACTCATCTCCGGTCTGTAAAATAAGAATAATAATCGCTGCTCTGCTAACTTCACAAGGCTGCAATGCAGTTTGAGTGAAGTAATGTGTGTGAAATAAAAACTCTTTTAAACCGTAAAGAGTTGCATAAACAGCGGTTGTCACGGTAATAATAATTATGATGGCCGCGGTGAGATCCTGGCTCACGCCGGGAGAGAGGCGGTAAGCGGGCCTCGGGAGGCCGGCTGCTCCGGCTGGCGCCTTGGGGCCCCGCAGATCTTTCCATTGCCTCAAAACCCGAGCTTCGACTCTGCCACCAGGTGGCGACGAAAGCCAAGCTGCCGTCCGCACCAGGTGCCCTGGAGCACAGTCCCACCCAGACCAGGAAGACGTATCGGTTCTCTGAGGACACCTGGGTTAAGCACCTCTTGCATTTTAAACTTGATGCTAGGTAAGTGAGGAGCTCAAAGAAGCTTCTAAGACATGGTCTGGCGCCTCATAGGCTGCAGTGTAACCAAGTAAATAGACCCCAAAGCGGCTGGTCCAATGGAGGTAATCCCTGCTTGGTCACGGGAGGGGCAGTCCCCTGGGGGAACCGTGGCCTGCGGGAATTGGGAGCTTCCAGGGATGGTGACATTTGAGCTGGGTTTTCAGGAATGAGTACTTCACTTGGTGAAGAAGGGGGCAGGAATATTCCAGGCCGGGGAACAGCAAGCGGAAAGGCTCCCAGTGTGAGAATGCCTGGAGCGTTTTTTGCTTTTTTTTTTTTTTAATGGTGAGGGCATTTGGAAATGAATGGGGAGGGTCTGCATGCTGCAGGGATTTAATGAGTGGAGACCAGTGAAGTTAAATGACCAGAACTGTGCGGGACGGTACTGCATGATGCAGAAATGCCCTGCCTGAAATGGCAGTAGCAGCCCCGTTGAGAAACTGATAGTCCAAATGGGGAAGGGAAGCTATGGTATGAGAGGTAAGTGGAAAAATAAAGTAGGGCCAGGCCTGAAGGGCCTCACTGCCAAGGTGTGGACCTTGGGCCATCCTCCAGGTGACACAGAGCCACTGAATTCCTTCCCATCTGCAGGAAACTGGCGCCGGCTTCAAAAACCCAGCACGCCTTCCTTCAGGGCTGGGGGTGGGGGGTGGGGAGGAGACTCCTGGGGTGGATGCTCTGCCCCCTGAGGCTAATCCCCTCTGTTGGGGCTCTGGCTCAGATTCCCAGTCACCCTGCTCCTAGCCCCAGAATGATGCCATTCTCCCTTTGAAACTTCAGACTAAGTGTGGACACAAACAAGCACTTAGAAAACATTTGTTAAATTGAATTCATGTCAAAGGCTGTGAAAGCAAACCCTCGCTCCATGTAGCTCATGTGTGTTTAGCTTGAGGGAAGTTGGCACCATTGTGGCTGTAAGAGGATCTTCATCCCAGGAGGGGTCAAAGAATTTGCTCTGTCTGCCAGGCTTGCCTGTTAATAGTTAAAGAACTAGTACATATTAAGCTGCTACTTTTAGTCAGGGACTCTCTTGGGTACTTTATGTATATGACTACATTTCATCTCACAACAACTTGTTTTATGGATGAGTAAACTGAAGCTCAAGTAGGTTGAGTTGCCCAAGGTGCCCAAGCATCCAGGCCCAAAGGCCTTTGCTCAGATCTAAGTCTAAAGGCCTTTGTTCTTTCCCCTGCACTGGCCTGGTGTTCTCAGCCAAGGGAAACAGTGATTTTCTGAAGGGAAGGCACCAAGACCTGGCAATGAAGACAGGCATCTTCCTTTGGCTCCCTTGGCGGGGTGTGGCCTGCAGAGGGCTGCAGCAGTTTCACTGAAATGGTGCCAAGGGCTCCAAGCCCACCACTTTTCTGTTGGTCACTCATTTTAGAAATGGAAGCAGGAAGGAGAATCGAGCTCGGGCAGGGTGTTGTCTTCCAAGGCAGCCCAAAGCTCATCTCCAAATCCCTCACCTTGGGATGTTGGGATGGGGCCTTGACTACACAGGCAGGGATTGATTCAGGGGCCTTATTGTGGGGGAAGATTAGCCCCTGCCTCTGGAGGATGCACCTCTTAGCTCTGTCCTCAGGCTCCTCTGTCCTCAGAGCAGTTTAAAGGCCCATGGCTCACAGGCACCAGAGCCATTGCATAAGCCAGATCTACCAGTGGTTGTTTTTCTTTGCATCTTCCTGGGTGAGGGCCAAGTCTCTCAGTCTCGCACTGTTAGAGGGCTATTATCCTGCATGAAGAAACAAGAGAACTAATTGCTGCTGGGATAGGCCTGTGCAGGGCTGCTGTGGCTTCCTCAAATCCCTTGGACTCAGAGCAAAAAATCAACAGAATACTCATTTTTCATGCATTCATCCATCCATCCATCCATTTATCATCTGCTATTTCCAGACACTGTGCTTAGCCCTGAGAAGCAAAAAAAATACATGAAGGACAGTATCTCTCCTCAGAGCTAAGTGTTCAATTGTGGGGAAACTGGTGAAAATATAAACTCAACGTCCCCAATCCTGACCAGCCTGTGAGGGCCCACTAATTCAAATAACTCACTCAGAGTCATTACTTCCCTGCAAAGTGTCCCTCAAATATTTTTTGAAATCCCCAAGGAGTGTCTGACGTATAATCACGAACCAATCCATCAGCTTTAACTGACACTTGACCCTGACAATCCATCTTGCCCTCGTTCTCCCTTGTCAATGCCCTCTGCTCCCCCAGCTGCATAAGGGAGCCTTGCACCCTGAGAAATGACAGTGTCCTTTCTGAGAGAGCCATGTCTGTACCAGTGCAGTTGCCACCAGACCAGACCGCCAGACGTACAACATAGACTCCTTCCTTCAAGTGGACTTGAGCCCCACTCCCACCCATTAGTCCAGGTGTCTCTGTGTAGATCACAACCTGTGCAGCCTTACATGGTAGAGGACTGGGTGCAAGGATGCTCCCCAAACCTCTAGCCCTCGGGGTTCCAGAGTGACACTGAATTCTATACAAAGGAGGAGAGAATGGCCTCTCCTCAGATTTGGGTTCTCCTTCCATCACCTGGGGACATCAAAGCAATGCTGCTTGAACCCACAGTCCCACAAGTTCTGTAATTCATCTTTCCACCAGGACTCAAAAACCCTTCAAGGGGTTTGGCCGAGTAAATGTGTCCTCTTAACAGTATCAGTGTCCTCCTGTTTCCAGTCCTTCTCTCTGTGTCCCAATCCCACACTTAATGCTTCCCCTGCAATATGACCTTATGCATATCAGCTCATGCAAACAGCCTCCAAGAGGGGACCCAGCTCACCAATCCCGACTCCCAGTCTGGGCTCATCTAGAACACTCTTTTGAATAAGCAGTTTGACTAGAGCTATCATAGTTGCAAGCACAGAGAAGGAGCATGTAAATCAGACAAGTGTGTATTACAGAAGGAGCATCTAAATTGATCCTTTTTATTGGAGGGAAAGTAGAGGGATGACATTCCAGGCAGAAGGAACAGCATGAGCAAAGCAGCAGGGGCATTTGCTTGGTGTTGGTGGAGTACAAAATGCAAGGCAGGGAAGGTGAGGGGAGAGGGAAGCCAGGGGTTGTCAACAGAAGTCTGATCAAGGTTGGTTTTATAGGCTACACTGAGGAGATCATTCTTTGTTTTAAGGCAATAGGGTGCCATCAAAGGTGTCTAGTAGAGGCATAAGATGACCAGCTTGTGTGCTTTAGAAAGATTCTGTTCCTGTAAAATTAATTCCTCCAGAGAAAAGAAAGTGGAGCTACTGGGGAGGCTGTTGGAGTGATTGGGATGAGATGTGATGAGGATTAAGACAAGTTCATAAGTAAAGGGGCAAAAACCACTCCCAGGTTTCTGGCTTGAGCAACCACACATATAGAGACCACTGACTGAGACAGATAACAAAAGAGAAGGGAGAATTGGAAGATGGGGAAGATGACCAGTTCTTTTTTAGAGGTTGTTTCCGTTTCCTAATTGCTAAAACAAATGCGATACAATGGGTTGGCTTAAATGGAATTTATCAGCTCACGATTGCAGAGGCTAGGCGGCTTGCTTCCTCCCGGGGTCAGCATCTTCCGGCTGGCCAACAATCTTTGGGTTTCCTGGCTTTTCTGTCACAAGGCAATGCACATGACGAAATCTTCTTTCTCCTCCAGGTTTCACTGACTTCCAGTTTCTGGTTGCTCCTTTGTAGCTTCTCTACCATGTCCAATTTCCTTTGTTTATAAGGACTTCAGCCACACTGAATTAAGGCCCACCATCATTCAATAGGAACACCTTAACTAACATCTTCAACAGTCCTATTTACAAATGGGTTCACACCCACAGGACCAGGGATTGAGACCGGAACATGCCTTTCATGGGGAACATGATCCAATCCAGCAGAAGTGCTTATGATATATACTTGATAGGTAAAAGGAAGACTTCTGGAAATACGGCTCTGAAGGATAGGAGAGGTGTCTGAGCTGAGGATATACAGTAGATGTGGGATCTTCAGAGAGGAAGCCATGCTTGTGGATGGGTCATAGCCAGAAAGCATCTAAAAGAGAGAATGCCAAGAACAGAGATTTGCAGGACATTGGCATTTAAAGAGCAGGCAGAAAAGTGATGTCAATTAAGGAGACTGGGGAATTCCAGATATAATGGTGTTAGGGAAAGCAAAGGAGAATGGAATTGTCAACAGTGTCAAACGGTGCAGAGAAGTCAAAAGTATCCATTGATGTGACTAGCAATGTGACTTGCAATGTGTTGAAATGTGGGTGAAAAGGGAGAAAGTTGAGATAGGAAAGGTAGATTAACCTTTCAAGATGGGAGGTCAACAGGGAGAAAAAAAAGAAGACATTAGAGCCTGTCTTGGGATGAGGTCCCTTTGAGCAGGTTGCCAGGCTAGAGGAAAGGAAGCAGTGGAGGGTATGGAGTTTGAATGAATACTTGACAGAGAGAAGTCCTGGAAGAGTCAAGAGGGGAAAAGTCCCTGAACACAGGTAGGAGGCCTGGCCTTGAACAAGGAAAGTGATGTGGCATCTGATACCCAGGGAAGGGTGGCCACACTTAGAGATGAGACTGTAAGTGAAGGGGGAGTCCATGCCTACAACTCTCTACTTGGGGAAGGGAATCTGGATTGATGTAGGAACTTGTGGGGAGTGGACAAGATACAAAATGACCACCAAGGGGAGTGTGCAAAGCAGCCCACAAAGGCTGCTCAGAAGAGTTATCTTTTGTTTTTTTTTTTCTCCACAGTCTAAATGAAGAGAATTTGCCCCAACAGAAAAAAAGACAGCCTTCGAGTTCATGCTAATCCTTTTTCCTTCCCCTTTTCTCAAAAGGGCAAGTCTATTGTTAAACCTTAACCCACCTTTTTCATACCATATATTCAGCAAGTGACTTTGATGGAAGTCCTACAATTTTCTAGAGATAATATTCCCCCTGCAGTTTCCAAAAGGCCTGCTCAGACCTCCTCCAGGTCCATCTCCTTAGGCAAATGTCAGACAAGGACCAGCCTATTGGAATATTAGCTGCATGGATGCCAGATCTTCCTAAGGCCTTCTTTCCTGGCAGCCTGACCAGTAAGCAGATATTCTCCAGATAAGGGAGCTATCTCTTTGGGGCCGTTTGGAGGCAGGGAATACATTTCCAAGTTGATGAGTACTAAGGAAGAGTTTTGGGACTTGTCTCAAGCTCTCCAAACATCAGAGGTCTGGGAAACAATGGCTGTGACTCAGAGGCAGAGCCAAGGCATCTCCCTTCTTTTGGCAAGTCACTGTTCAGCCAGCCACCCTTCAGTTGGTCAGGATCCCTCCACTGAGAGTCACAGCCCACCAAGTAAAGGATTCCAAGGCAGGTGCCCATTTCAGGACTGACCTTCCACTTTCTCATTCATTGTGACTTTCTCTACTTGAATATACTGGTGGACAAGACCCCTACCAACACCTAAATCCAGCTTCCTCCTGGAACTGCCCTTTGGGGGTAGGAAGTGTATCAGAAGCACAAGGGAAATAGTAAGGAGGCACCCACTAAGCCTCTTGGAGGAAGCACATTCAGAAACAGTGCCCTCCCATTCCAGGAGGAAGCTGACATTCTACTATCTGAATCTG
>PVKY010009735.1:0-13108 GCA_004027775.1 Bradypus variegatus
CAGGGACCCATGGCCACGCATGATCTAGGGGTGGCCTGCAGGGACCCGTGCCCACGCATGATCTAGGGGTGGCCTGCAGGGACCCGTGCCCACGCATGATCTAGGGGTGGCCTGCAGGGACCCGTGCCCACGCATGATCTAGGGGTGGCCTGCAGGGACCCGTGCCCACGCATGATCTAGGGGTGGCCTGCAGGGACCCATGGCCACGCATGATCTAGGGGTGGCCTGCAGGGACCCATGGCCACGTGTGATCTAGGGGTGGCCTGCAGGGACCCGTGCCCACGCGTGATCCGGAGCAGCCTGTAGATCGGGGGTGGCCGGCAGCCCCTGCCCTCACAGTGTTCTTGAATGCAAGTCCTGTGGCTCAGCTCTCCCACCGTCCACAGCTGAATCTTCAGTTCCAGGGCATCCCTTTAACAAGGGGCCATTCACCCGTCCCTGCTGCCCGCAGAGCTGTGACAGCGGCCCTGTGTGGGGGCAGGCAGGACGCTCACCTTTGAAGTCAGGGCTCTTCCGCCAGGTTTTGGCCTCAGCTTTTCCTTACCGACCGATGATCCCCCTGCGCCTCAGCTTCTGCACAGGCAGCGATGGTCAGAGCCCCTCTCCGCGCACTCGCCGGGGCCTTCAGCGGACGGCCACGCACAAAGCCCCCGGGCACGCCTGACACACAGGAAGGCCTGAGGGGTGTTCGGGGTAGTTTTATCTCTGTACCTGCTTTCCTGGTGCTTTCCTTAATACTGTTATTGTTTTACTGATAGTAAAACCATAGCATTATAATTATTGTAAAACTATTGTATTTTTTAACATCTCTTTTGGTTCAGTCACTTTGTAATCATTATTTAATATGCACGGCCACTTAATGTTGGTGTTGTTATTTCTGTTTTGCAGATAACGGCACAGCCTCGGTGTGACCCGGGGATCTGCCCCAGGACCCGTGTCAGGAAAGAGAGGTGGGGGGTGGGCTCACACCTTCCTGCCCAGATGGGCTCCTGTCTCCACCTCCCCAGGGCCTTGCGCTCCTCTGCTGGTTAGCCATGTTTTCCCTCGAGCGCTGGTTCCCAGGTGGTGCTGGTGAACCCATTCCTTGGCCTGATCGATTTCCCTCAGCTGTGAGTCTGCCCTCCCTTTCTATGAATTTCCCACCCCTCTGCCCAGTCTCACCAGAATGGCCTCAGTGTGCTCTGAATGTGTTAGCACAGATTTCTGGGGTCGCGTGACCTGAGTGCAAACGAGGTGAAGAGGGGAGCTTCCAGCCCTCCCTGGATGTCAGCAAACCTGGGCCATATCAGCCTGGTATTGACCACTTGGTTTGGCGACTTGGCACGTGCTTTTGCCTCTCTGGATCTTGGCGTCTCCACAGGTAAAATGAGGAAATGAGATGCAAGGGCCCTTTCAGCTCTACCATTTTAAGATCATTCTAGACCTGTACTGCCCGACAGCACTTTTTCTGGGAAGGCTGTGTCCCGCGTGTGCCGTCAGTGCACTGGTCATGGCCACGTGCAGCATCTAGAAGAGGGGCTGGCACTTAGTGGCACTCAGTGAGGCCCGGTTACAGCTGCAATTCATTCATTCCTCCCCGTGAGGGTTTACTCCAGGTGAGACACGCTGGCAGGCGTGAGGAGCAGAGGAACTGAGAAGGGGATGTGGACGGGTGGACGGAGGATGACAGCTGGTGCTCCAAATGCTGTCGTGAGGATGAGTGTGGGCTTCCGGGAGCAGGGAGGGGACGTGTGCATTTCACTTGCTCCACATATCACAATGGATGTGCGATTGTTTCTTTGCACATACATTTCCCCCAGGTAGTGGCTTCTTGAGGGCAAGGACAGTTTGTCCCTCTTCTTTGTGGCCTCAGCAGCTGGCACAGTTCCTTCCATGGAGTAGGTAATTAAAATTTTGCTTATTGAGTGTGGGAGTGATACAACCAAAAGGAATGATATATGGACAAGGTCTGCAGGAGTTTTATGGGACTTTGGAAGAATGAGGCATTGCTGTTAGCCTGTGGTCTGGGCTGAACCAGAGACCTGGGTCCTGTTTGAACTCGAGAGGTTAGCGGATTTGGTCCCAGCCCCTGTCAGATTCGGGAGGGGACCCAGTGAGAGGGTGTCCAGGCGGTGAGCCTCCCAGGCAGCTCTGTGAAGGGGAGCAGCGGAACGTGGGCGAGGAGAACACATTCTGGAAATGCCTCAATTCAGAGAGGACTGAATGTACTGGACACCAAACATGGCTGGATTTTTAGTGCCTTTTATTTTTTTGAGACCATGAAAATCTACTGTATAATTGGAAATTCTAGTAAACAGGAATGGATGTGGTCAGACGCCTTCTTTCAGAGTTGGGTCCTTTGCGGGTTTGATAGGCGAGCCAATGCCTGGTATGAGGGAGGGCGGAGAGCAAGCTCCTAACAGAGAGCAGGACACATGCTAAGAAGACAGACTCATTTTCTGTAGTTACATCCACCACACACCCAAAACTGGAGCTGCAGCATTTCCCCCTATTTCAAAAGGTGGTGATTTTAACAGAACCTTCTTACAAGTGGTGAAAACCTTAAAACTTCCATGTCTATTTTCTCCTGCCGTGTTCCTATCTTTGAGTAGTAGAAGCCTCTATGCCCATTTTGTAGTTGAAAACTTGGCAATTAGTGGTTAGCTGTATATATATTTGAGATTATGTATTCTAATAATTTTAGAACTGGAATTGAATCTAAGATTCCTGTTTAGTACTAGTGATTATTTTTTGGATGAAACACTCATTACGATGCTCATTATCACATGCTGAGCTTGAGTTTTTCCCTGAGCCTGACTTTGTGCTCACTACTTTGCAGCACTGGCAGATGTAATGTTCCTAACATTTAAGAAGCAGATACTACTATTAATTTATTTTACAGATGACAGGACTAAAGTTAAGAGATAAATGAAGTTGCCCAGGATCATACAGCAGGTAAATGGCAGATCTGAGATAAAAACTCAGATGATCTGGGACCAAATGACTGTTTCTGACCTAAGGGATGGTGAATTCCTGATCACATTTACTTGCCAGATTTGAAAGTCTCAAGCAGGCTAGTATTTCAGAAGCCAGTAAGCTTCATCTTTCTGGACTGAAGGTGGAAATATAACTCGCCAAGAAGCCTCTGGGTTGCATTGATAACTTATTTAAACCAGATTGGGCCAGCAATTTGGAAATGAAAAAGAATGCCACGGAACACAACTCAGATCTTCTACCTTATGTCTGCCTATTACACTTGTTCTTATTTATCACAGCACTTATCAGCAGACATTGGAGAGGAGAGAGCCCTGAATATCTTTTGGAATAATTGCCTGATTCTGTTGTCTTACAGAAGGCTTAGCACTGCCAGGTGTTTCCCTAAGCAGTGGCAGGGGCGGTGAGCACACGTACATCCCTGAGAGTCATCCTGCAGCAGTGCTCACTCGTGGCTGAGACGTCAGCCCTGCCAGGGTGCTCACTGGGACCCTGGGTCCTTCACCCAATGACAGTTCTGTGGGTGAGGATGGAAGGGGTCTCGTGTGTTCATGAGCATCTCCTTGCGGAGAAAACAGCCAAATCTTTCTCCAGCTGAACACCTGTGCACGGTTGAAATCAATACCCTCCTTGCTGGAAAAAAGTGTCAGGATGATCTGAGGAGCATTTTCAAAAGCCACATGACGCCACCCCTCAGCCCAGGGAGAACTTGAGGAAGACACCTAACCACGTGTAGCTAACAAATATCACCTGAGTCCCACGGCTGCCACGTGCTCCACGTGAAAGCTATCGAGCCAGATGGGCCAAAAGTTCTAATGCCCAAGCCAAACAACAAAGCATCTAACTCTTCTTCCTTTGTCCATTTTTTTTAACTTTTTCATTTTGAAGTAATTATAGATTCACAGGAAGCTGCAGAAATAGGAAAGCGGTCCCAGGTGCCCTTCCCCGGCTTCTCCCACCGCAGCATCTTCATGTCTGTTGTGTGACATCCAAACCTGGAAGGTGGAGTATTAGCATTCACAGAACCCATCGGTCTGATTCAGCTTTCACAAGTGCTGGATGAACTCCTTGTGTGTGCACGTGTGTGTGTGTTGTGCTATTCCATTTTATCCTGTCATCTGCACCTGCAGAGATTCCTGTAATCACCACCACAACCAAGATTCAGGAGTCTTTTCTCAGGACAGACTCTCCCCCTGCCGTCTCCTTATCGCCGTTCGTGGTTTGCAGCCCAGCCCTCCGCAGCCACTCCTCATCTCCAGCAAACACGCGCCCGTTTGCCATTTCTATAGTCTTGACATCTGGAGTCATGGAGTGTGAGGTTGACCTTTTTGCACTCAGCATAACTCCCTTGACACCCACCCAGGCTTTTCTGTGGATCGACCTCCTTCCTTTGGCTTCCGGTGTTGTTCTGTACTGTGGCCACATGAGCTCAGCATTCACCATGGAAGGACATTCAGATTGTTTTGACGAGTTTTGGCTTTTACAGATGAAGCTGCTATGCACATTCACATACAGACTTTCACATGTGCATAATTTTCACTTCTCTGGGATAATTAGCCAGGAGCGTGGATGCTGGGATATGGGTAAGTGTACGCTCAGTTCTTCAAGAAACTGCCAACTGTTTCCCAAGGCAGCTCACCGTATTACCCCCACCAGCAACGCGCGAGACATCAGTTTCTCTGCATTCCGGCTCATTCGGCATTTCAGCTCCTTTCGTGGTAGGTAGTGACACCTCATTGTGTTTTTAATTTGTAGTTTCATAGCGGCTAATGATGTTGAACATCTTTTCATGCATTTATTTGCCATCCATATATCCCTTTTTGATGAAATGTCTGCATTCATGTCTTTTTTGCCATTTTTTGTTTGGATTTTATCTTTTACTATTGAGTTCTGAGAATTTTTTTGTATATTCTAGACACAGGTTCTTTGTCAGATATGTGGTTTTCAATAGTTACCTCTTTTGGAAGAGTTTGAAGGACAAGAAGAAACTTATCTATCATCTAACTACCTACCTATCTTTTCTTCTCAGGAACATGCATTTTTCCTTGGAGAGTTGACATAGCATTTTATATTACTAAATATCACAGGAAGATGTTCAGTATTTGGATTTTCACACCTTGGTCAACATGTTGGGAACAAATTATTTATTATTGTTGTTATAATTCCAGTGTTAAAAAGTGAGGAGAATGAAGGATTCTTTTCTTTATAATATCACCAGGCAAGGAGTATCAGACAACTCAGGATGGTCTTTGTGGGATATTGAATTTTGGGAGAATTAACACAGCTGAAAGAACTATAAAATCATGCCTGCACAACCTGGGCACATACACCCCATGGTATTATTTTGCTCTGTGTTTTATGCATATCTAAATTCTCCCTTAACAGCCCAACCCAACCCTAGCGATGCAGAGCTTTTTGATGTAGTAAGAGTAGGACCTAAAGCACAATTTCCAATCTTCCCAATGTTTTCTTAAAGCAGTTGGAAACCATATCTTGGGAGATTTGGAAACTGAAGTTTGCCACTGACTTCTGGGGTAAACTTTTCTAACCCTTAACACATTCCTCAGGCAGGGAGATGGAAACCCAGCCTTGCCTGTGCTGTATTGGTTGAAAATGGAAAAATGGAAAGCCGAATAGTTGTGTGATGGGGTGGTTTTGCAGGGATTGGGACAATTTTGAACAACAGGGATTCTGTTTTCACCTTAAACTCTATGCAGGAAGTTGTGGTTCCTATTTAAAGTGATGAAATATTTCAAACTTAGAAAAGCACAGAAAATAATTTAACAGGCATTCACAGGATCCCTGCCTGTTCTCATCGTTGTGTACGTTAGAAAAAGGCTTGCTTTTCTTCAGGTAGAAGCAACACCACAGCTGGTACCCAGTTTGGCACGCAGAGCCCTGACTGGCAGCCTCGAGGGAGCTCACCTCAGCGACTGCAGCCGGCAGTAACCACTGCCGGAGTGACCCAGGAGCCGCCATGTTCGTGGTAGGGCTGCTTTTAGTGCCAACGCTTGTGAATAGCCTAAGCCTGGCCACACTTTCTGCCCCCCAACTGCACAGGTAACGCCTGTCTTCACACTCACTGGGTATCATTCTAATAAAATAATATGTACTATTGGCCTCTGTGCTTAAATTTTATGTAAATAATTCCATACTTCTCCCACACTATAGCTGTTCTAGTTTGCTAATGCTGCCATTGTGCAAAATACCAGAAATGGATGGGCTTTTATAAAAGGGGTTTATTTGGTTACAAAGTTACAGTCTGAAAGCCCATAAAAATGTCCAAATGGAGGCATCAACACAAGTATATCTTCACTGAGGAAGGCCAATGGCACCCAGTGAACCTCTGCAAGCTGGGAAGGCACGTGGCTGGCATCTGCTGGTCCTGGGTTGTGTTTCAGCTTCACCTCAGCTGCTGTGTGTTCTTCAAAGGGTCTCTCTTGGCTGCAGCAGCTCCTTCTGTCTGCGACCTCTTTTATAGGACTCCAGTTATTCAGTTAAGACCCACCCTGAATGGATGGGTTAACACCTCCATGGAAATTATCCAATCAAAGGTCTCGCTCACAGTTGCTTGAGTCACATCTCCACGGAAACACTCAATCAATGGAGTCCAACCTAATCAACACTTGTATGTGTGCCTCCACAAGATTGCATCAAACAGCATGGCATTTTGGGGGACAGTGTACATCCAAACTGGCACAATAGCCTTCTGCTGTCTTTTATCGATGCTATCTGTGATGAAATTTCATTAATATATAGAGAAGTAAAACAGCAGAAATAAGAATAATAAGAATAGCTAAAAGTTCCATCTTTCTCACTATGTGCTGGGTACAGCTCTGAGCCTTTTATACATGTTGTCTCATTAAATCCCATCTCTGGTTTGCTGTCTGAGTTTCAGTCTGTTTTACCTAAGCATGTGGGATGTGCATGTGGATGTATGTGTTTAATCCAATGTCCTTTTCTTGCTGAGTGCAGTTTCAGTCTGAGAATTCACGTTATCTCACGCCTTCTGAAAAATTCTCAGCCATTAGCCCTCCAAACACCCTCCGCCATTAACACCTTCTTCTAGAGCTCCTACCACATGCATATTGCACCTTCTCATTCTCTCTTCCCTTAAATACTCTTTTATATTCATCGTCTCCTGTTGCTCCTCACCACATTGTGGGTAATTTAATCAAATCTGTTTCCTGTTGCACTCATTCCTCATGAAGAGTCTGCTCTCTGTTTCATCTGTCATCTGAGTTTTTAATTTCAAGGACAATTTTTATTTCTAAAATTTTTATTTTTCTCCCTTTCAAACCTGCCTGTTTTTGTTTACATGGCATCCTTTTTTTCCTTTTTTCTTATGTGTTTTTTCCTGGTTTTATTAATTTGTTTACTAATTTGTATTTTCCTTAACTAATGTTCTTCGGGTTTTTACACGGCCAGGGGTTTGCTTCAGTGTGCTTGGGATGGATTATTTCCTTGCGTATTTTGTAATTTGTGATTGTGTGCTCCAACTAAGAAGGAGCACACTGCCCATCTCCCCAGTGCCCCAGTGCCGCATGGGGGGCCGTCTGCAGCCCGTGTGGCTGTCGTGCCCCCAGAGCCTCTCCATTTCAGCCTGGTAGCCCAGGAGGTATGAAATCCAGCATCAGAACTAGACGAGCTTCATGTCAGCCCCTTACGGCAGCGGGAGACCTATCTTCTGAGTCACCTTTCACTGATATTTGGGGGGAAGGTTGTGATATTTGGGGGTACTGGCAGCAATCTCATTTGCAACTCCCTGGCTTATTTGGGCCTGAGGTCTGCTCTCTAGCCGCATGGGGCTTTAACACTCAAATCACGTGTTTCTAGGTCTGGTAAAGCCACACGGTTCAGCCGCATCATTGTCCACACACTTCCTGCTGTAGTTTTAAAATCCCTGTTTATTTCTGGTGCTCGAGGTTATTTTTTTTCCTGTTTCATTCTTCAGAGCTCTGGTATAGATTAACATTTTTTAAAAATGCATTTTATCCTGTCTTTTTAAGTTCTTGGTGGGGGGAGATTCTTTTTTTATGTTTGCATTATTTTAATCTTCCATCTTGTCAGGCTGGATGTTTCAAAACAGGTTTAAGATGCTTTATGCACTGCCTGAGCACACTAAGAAAATGCAGCTGTCGAAGGGAATTTGTGCAGGCAACACTCATGTTAGTGACAGAGCTAGTGTCACATTGCCATCCCCCAGGCAAACAAGTAAAGCAGGCAGCCGGAACTTTGTAGGATCAGTTTGAGTAAGAAAAGTCTCAATGTAAATAAATTATGTGATGGAATTTTTACCTTGAGCAGAATGATAAACACCAGGCACCTTGGAGATTGGTCAAGGATCAGTGATGTGGAAAGGGGATGGTGCAGAACTAAGGGCCAAGGGCCTGGACGTCATGGGGTGATTTCCTGTCATCCAGACAGGAAAAATGTCATCCAGACAGGACAAATGGACAGACAGACAAGCCCAGGACAAAGTGCCACCGATAATCAGTAGCGTTCATCTGGAATGTTCCATGTATGTGTGAGCAGCAGCTGCACCCCAAATTTCCTTCAGAGTGTGGGTGGAGTTTGCTGGTCTCAACGAGGACTTTTGTACTCTTCATGAAATTGCAGATGAGAGAAAGGACGGCTGGCTATTCTTACACACATGCATGACCAACCGAGAGTGTTGAGATTCTGCTCCCTAGGGCTAAAAACATCAGTTAAGAAATCCATCTGAGGAACTTTTCCTTAAAAAAAAAGTCTTTATTTTCACCAGCAGCTCTAGCTTCCTGAGTGTAGCAGCACATCACCCGAATCTTAGAGGTGTAAACCAAGGCACATGTGCACTCTTGCAGATCTGGAGGCCAGGCACTCACCGCACGTCTCACCGGGCAGATATCAAGGGCTCAGCAGGCTGCACTCCTCTCTGGAGCCGGAGGGGAGAACCTGTTTCTTTGATGGTGCGGCTGTTGGTGGAGTTCAGCCCTGGCGGTCACTGGCTGTTGGCTGACGAGTCCCAACTTCTAGGGTCTCCCACAGCCTTGGCTCGCGGCTGTTCCCTCCACCTTCAACTCACAAGGGTGAGCTGAGGCCTCAGACTCAGAATCTCACGGCCCTTCTCTCGTGGATCTCGCCCACTGCTCCCCTGCCTTCCTCTTGCATTTCTAAGGGCCCCTGGGCTCAGATTGGGCCCCCCAGATAGGCCAGGATAATCTCTCTCCATTTTAATTTCATTTGCCAAGTTCGTTTTGTCATGAGTATAACAGCCGTCGGTTGGTTCCAGGGCGTAGGACGCGGGCATTTGGCGAGGACATCATTCTGCCCACGGCAGTGGCACAGAAAAGTTACAAAGAATGTGGTAAATCATCATAGAAACTTACCAAAGTCTAATGTCTTTGTTCAATTCATCGCTTCTAACTCTTGGTTAGGATCCAGTAATCTCCCTATAATCAGTTGTATGGCAATGGTACTCATCTTACAGGAAACTCTGCCTCTCCACAAGTCAGATGGGTAAGAAGCCCAGGATGAGCATGAGGGAAACACGGGATCTCCATGGAAATGTGCAATCGGGGGGCAGGCCAATTTCCACACAGGACTGCAGCCTCTGAGCCCCATGATTCGCCCAAGCAAAGGAAACATGACACATTATGGGTCAACCAGGAACATTCCACAGGGTTTTCAGATTTGGAGGAGACAGGGTAGCTGTTTCTGGTGTCTTGGCTACAGCCATGAATGCATGACTG
Source organism: Bradypus variegatus (assembly GCA_004027775.1). Lineage (NCBI taxonomy): Eukaryota > Metazoa > Chordata > Mammalia > Pilosa > Bradypodidae > Bradypus > Bradypus variegatus. The sequence continues at coordinate 9,705 of PVKY010009735.1, forward strand.
ACCTGGTCATGTACTCTTTCTCATGGAGGAGCTGGGTGGACTGAGCCAAAACACAGGGAGAAGCAGAGGTAGAAAGCAAAGGAGAGAGACACAAAATGAGCCAGAAACAGCCAGAAGATTATGAATCTCTGAATCTCATTGCTCCTGAGGTAAATTCCAACCACACTTTTGGCTGGTGTGGTTCAATGGTTTCATCCATCTATCTATCTGTCTGTCTATCTATCTTTCTATCTATGTATCTATCTGTCTATCTGTCTGCCATCCGTCCATCTGTCCACCATCTGTCTGTAGCTTTTCATCATTTATGTTGGTTTGCCTTGGCATGGGTGTTTGAAGATGAGGGAGTCCTGAATACTCAGGGGTCATTTGGTTGAGCCCTTGTGTTTTCCCTGTGGAGAAACTGAAATCCAGAGAGGGAAGGGATTTGAGCAGGTTTCTCCCTGACGTTAGAGACGCATTCATGCCACCCCCAGGAGTTGCCTTGTGCTCCTGATTATCTCTCTATCTTTGGGGATTTAATCCCCCTTCAGCATTTTAATTTTGCATTTCCATATTGATTGGGCTTCTTTTGAGAGGAAAAAAAATCTGAAAGTCTGTTTCCCTTCTAGAGTGATTGCTTTCTTTTTTCTTTTAGCTTTTCCAAATGTCAAACTGTTATTTGGTTCTGAAATAAAAGCATGGGGAACTTTATGTACAGTAAGAGGCCAGGAGACCCAGCAGAATGGCCCCCGTGTCTCACTGGGTGAAGGGAAGTTCAAGGTGAGAAAGAAGGGCCTGCGGGAGTTGTGACCTGCTGTGGGGTCTTGGGGGAACATTTGAGTTCTCCCATTTTCAGCCTCCGCATAAATCAGAAAGGACTAATGATCAAACTTATTTTGCCAAGTTGTCATGGAATTGAATAGTTTGTACCAAGCACAGTGTTTTCTGCATTCTAGGGACCAAATAAAGAGGAGTTCTTGATCTTGGATGTGTGGGGAGTGTTTCAGACCCCCTCCGGAGAATGGCCTATTGACTTGTGGAGAGATTATTCAAGAATCCTGCCTGGAAACAATGACAGGCAAAGAGCCTAGCTGCACACTCTCATCTGTGCCGGTGGTTTCAGGCCGTGTTCATTTCCAAAAGGGAGTGCACTGGAGCAGCATCAAAACTGAAGGCACCTGCTGGTTTTGTTTTCTTTGAATACTTCATTTGCAAGCACTCTACAGACTGTTTGTGAACTTCCATATTATAAAGTCTGCTCATTCCACACCCCCAATCAGCTTGTTTGCTTTGCATGGAGGACTTTTCCAGTCTCACTGAAACAATGTTAAATCCAACTCTTCAAAGAACATTAAGGAACATGATGACATGTAGCTTTTAAATGTCCTTTCTCCACTGGAGCACATCATTTTAGAGGGGCCACATAGCTAATAATCCGGTGTACATGGGATTAATGAAAATAAACCAGGAAGTAGGAATAAAGTGTCCTTTGCCAAAGGACATGGAAAAGAATCAACAAGGGACCTGTGTCACTGTGTTCTCCTTTATCAGCCAACTCCTATGGGGATTCCTCGGGGGGTGAATTGAGTCTCTGCCTTCCGGGATGGATTCCCAACACCTCTGTATTCCTCTCTTAGAGTTTCATAAACTACATCCCTCTCTTGGAAATATGTGATTCATAACGTGAGAATATATACATTGGAGAAACTTGTTCTATTTTGTTTAACCCATCACTTCTCAGATCATGGAGCCATTTTATTACATAACAAGTTTAACCTTCTCCAGAATCACAGTTTCACTGAATACTCTTTGGGAAAGTCTGGGCTAGACAAACACCTGAGTGAGCAGATTTCAGAGTTAGAGTAGTAAATATCAGTATCCAAATTAGCTTAGAAATATAAACCACATGGATGACAAAATGAAGTCCATGTAGGAAAAGAAAGACCATGGCTATTTGAGATTGTAAGAATGGGCATAAAACCCAAAACTGAACATTTTCTGGCTTAATGATACTGTATATACATTAGTATTTAATATTTTTCCAAGTTTTATCTGTCCCCCCAAAAATAGACCTACATGGGGGCAGCCCATCAAGATGATTTAGTGAAAAAAAGAAATACAGGCTGTCCCTAATATTTTATAATTTTATGTGCTCTCCCATATTGCAAATAAAAATAATACTGGGAAAACATTTTCTAACTAAACTAACAACAATGAAACACAACTTCAATGCTGGTGAAATTATAGCAAGCATTTCAGATGTGTTGCTGGTGGGGGTATAAATTTGTTCAACCGAGCTGACGATGGCATGGGTCATTACTCTTCTGCTTTTAAGTTACAGTGAGATTATGTGAAATCATAAAAATTGTTTTACACACAGGGAAGTGTAAGCAGTGAAAGCAGAAGGTGCATCTTCACCACAATTGCGACCAAGCTGGGCAAGGAAGAGGCAGGGATTTGGAATCAGGAAAACACATCAGCTCTAGGCCTTATGAGGTTTATTTACCTAAAAGATTTAAATAGTTTTTGTGATATTGTGAAATTATTTTTTAATAATAATGGTAAAATAAAAGTGCAATTTGAGCATAAATTTAATTGTGTATTTGAATAGAGAAATATTGATTGGTGACGATCTACTCTGAGTTGTTAAAATCCTGATCGACCCAGTAAGACATGCAGAGAAGGCATCGGAACAATTTGTGATTTGTAAGGGCGCTGCTCTCATATGCTACGGTTTTCATAAACTCTTTATGTACTGTTTTCTCTTCTTGTTAGGAGCACCCTGTCTCTCTCTGACTTGTTATACCTCGTTCTCTGAAGGGGCCCCTCCATCCATTGCACCAGGACTTTCCAAGCTGCAGTTACGACCAGGACCAAAGAAGCCATCGTCTCTACCACAAGGAAGCTTAGTGTTACACAAGTCAATGTGCATTTTAATTGGTATAAACGAGTAAAATGAACACTTGACCTCTGTGGAAAAGATTCGGAGTAAAAAAACGGTGTTGTTTATAGCACACGCTGTGGACGGGCCGCGGGAAAGCATTGTGCTTTCCATCCCTTTGCCTCATTCCTGCCAGCAGCTCGGCCCCGCAGCCTCACTCGTTCTCTCGCTCACTCTCGTTCATTCACCCCTCAAGTCTTCCATTCCTTGAACACGACAGAGTGCACCTGCCATGCGTGAGGCAGGACAAGAGGTGCCGGGGGAATGAGAACAAGTAAGGTCCGCCAGACCTCGTGTTCGTGTGAGGGGGATGGAGGACTGAAGTGCCTGGCGGAGCTGTGTCCACCGAGGGAGAGAGAGCTAAGTCAGCTCATGCCCTTGAACTAGGACACGCGGTTCGGTTTACTTACGCATGAGGACAGAGAAAGGCAGCAGGGAAGCTCCAGCACAGTCCCCGTGCTGTGCAAATGTGATTAACACCTTT
>PVKY010009736.1:0-13112 GCA_004027775.1 Bradypus variegatus
AAGGTTATACTAAAAAGGAAACATGAAAAAACCTAATCATAAAATGGATTTTTCAGCAGTCATTTTTAAACTAAAACATAGATCTAACAAGAAGGGATAATCACATTTAAAATGACATTTTAAAACAAAATAAAATCAAGACAAAAATAAAAACAAATGACAGTAAAGGAAAAGAATTATTACAAGTTAGATACTATTAATTGTAAAAATGTAATTACCTTGCAACTGTGTACATATACATATATGCATACATGTATGTATGTATATGTGTGTATTTTTATATATATTATACAAATTTTTCCATACTGTGTATACACCCTTCAGGCTTTTCCTATCTTGGTAGTTTTTTTAACAATGACAAACAGATGTTCTTTTTCACATTATTTTGCAACATTATTAGTTGTTATTAGGGAGGGGTAGATACACACACATGTATACTCTATATAATATGTATATATAATTATGCACAATGTAACATATTGTATGTGCGTGGGTATGCACATAATGACAAAGCAAACGTGAAAAAATATTACCATTTGGTAAATCTACAGGAAAATATACAGGAATTGTTGAATTGTTCATATTTTTGAAACTTCTCTATAAAAGTAATTCAAAATTAAAAGGTAAGAAAAAAAAGATTCCCAATGGCAAATTGGAAGATGTGAATGGTTAACAAAAAACCTGCTTATTCCTAGGAAGGGCCAACTCAGGCGTATTTCAAGCTCTATTGAACACCTCGACAAGTACAATTCACATAAGTTACATTGGGAATGCAGCAGCCCTATCACGCTGGATAGGAATCAAGTTATAATAAAAGCATTTTGGCATACAACTATATTTTGTTGCTCTGAAATTTCCAATAAATAAATTCTTCCTTTTGTTTAAAGAAGAAATTATGAATTTTGACAAGTCATGAAAGCAGAAAAAAAATTTGTGGACATAATTTGATCTCAACTATATTAAAGATACATACACAGAGAGGAAGGAAATACACTTAAACATGTATAATAGTTACCTCTGAGTGATAAAATACTGATGCTTTCTTACTCTGTTTTCTAAAATTAAGACAATTCTTTATAAGGAAGAAAAGTTGGGGCAGGTATTTTACAAGGACTCATCGACGGGATTGAATGCTGATGAATTACAGAGAATGGGAGGAATGACTACTGATTTTCAAAATTAGGAAGACATTGATTTTTGAGATGTTGACTTGAGCTGAGAGTGGTGAAATTCACAGAAGAGTCACACACATAACAGAAAGAATATTGATCTTGAAATCTGAAGATCTTATTTCAAGCCAGCCAAGTAGACCTAGTTGGATGACCCTGGGCAGGTCACTTAACAACTTCTTTAAAAAAGCCTAAATGTTTTGTTTTCTGACAAAATTGTTCTTTGTATCATGCAAGAAAAAGTATACTAAAGAAAATTTGAAAGAATAATATTTTAATCAAATGGTAAATACCAAGTGGCTTCAGGAATAAATAAAAAGTGAAGAAATATAGTATATAAATAGCTCTCAAACTTTTTTTACACTGTTAAGATTCATTTCCTAGATTCACATAAAGCACAAAATGCCCATTTTGGAAGTAGCCTTCCTTTTTTTCCCCTCTTGTCTGTAAATGCAATTTCTTAAACTGGTCCCTCCTTCTTTTCATTTATATTAAGTTAATACATTAAGTCAAACTTGATTGCATCATTACAGATAATCCATTGGCTCAATCTTTATCCCAAATTACAGAATAAATAATAAATCATCTCAACCTAAAAAAAGGCAGCAGAACATTGTGATTACAAATATAGGCGCCTGCGTCCACATGCCTGAGTTAAATCCCACCTTTGCCATTTTATAGGTATTTGACCTACACAAGTGACCTGATCTGCGCTTGCACCCTCACATGAAAGTGAGCTATTATCGCATGCACAGGATTTTTGTGAGGATGAAAGGCATTATTATGATCTTTGAATTTATAGCTTATATTGTACATATTACCTAGGAAGAATTTTATATATATATATAAAATATAAAGATCTAATAATTTTAAAAGTTCCTTGTAATAAAAACTACAGTCTCCAACATAGCAAAATTACTATGACCCTTGGGATGCCTAAAAGGCCTTACGATCTTGCAGAAAACAGATGGGGAGCTATTTACTTGGCTTCAAAAAGACAAAGAAGTTTCACAAGTCATGTGGGTAAAGAAAAAAAAAATCACAAGTTTCCAAAGCAAAAAACTACCCGAAGTACTGGCTATTGAAAATCCATTATCTTCAAAAGGCAAGTTACATTACTCAGAATAGGTTCTTTTGAAATTATGGTTCCTATTTTCTTGTTTTGTGCTTTTATCTATTGAAATGTTAGTTTTTGACTTAGAGGTCTAGTGATGTCTAATACAAAACTATTAGACACATTCAGCTAGCTATAAGTTATAACAGATCCAGAAGCAAGGTGAGATATCAATTATTATTTCAAAAAGTATTTACTGCTATTCTGTTTCACAGAAAACCCAAAAAGCTTTCACCATTTAATTACCTATTATTAAATTATAGAAATCTCTGGTGCTATTTTTCTGGAGGAGATGTATTGTTTCCTTCTAATCTTATTCCGTGTAAAGCCTCTGGGGATAAATATAGCTAATATTAGAAAGCACATCTGGAACTTCCAAATTAGTTTCTGTGTCAGGGGCTTTTTTGCCCTGGGCAGTTTTATTGTAAACACTTGTAACCTTTGGTTAACAGAAATTCAGTTAAGCATAATCTCATCCTTCTATTACATCGATAGCTGAAATATTATTATATATCAAAATTATCAACTGCTTCTGTCTCGTTAACTGTACAATTTCAGTGTCCCACTGTTCACTACTTATACTAGATTATAAAACATACAGAAATAATTTCTAGTTCCCCTTCCCTAGCAATTGGTGAATCCTAAATCTGTCTCCTGAGTGGGAAAATGGTCTTTTTGTTCCCCCTTAAATATAAATAACCTTGTGTTTTGGCATGTCTGAAAAGAATGTGAACATCCAATAGCCAAACTTCTGACAAAAACGAGCTGCCTGGGAAGTCTAACTCCAGTTGTTTAAACATCCTTATATTTCAAAACACATAATTAGCCAAAACACAGTTTTACCTTAAAAAGACTATAAAAAGATTACAGAGAAAAATATTACAACTATGTATATTTTTAACACAATAAATAGTATTTTAGGGAAAGTCAGTATTTAACAAAACGAAAAATGCCATTTCAAAGATACCTATGCTGACAACTACTATAAAATGCTTAGTGTAAGATAAAAAATTTAGATTTATAGTCATGAAAACAGAAATATTCAAAAGGACCAAAAAGCTGTCAACAGGATTCTGATTGACTAGATAGTAAAATCTTACCTACCCAGAATATATATATTTATACTTTATATATTGATTAATATTTTTATATTATATATATTTCTCATTGGCACCCATAATGAAGTACTCTTAAGTATTAAAATACCTTTAAACAGCTTCTGAAGTGTTCTTAAATTATGTTGAATTTAAAAAATATTGCTTGACATAATTCTTTTGAAAGAGCCTTTATAATAACGTAATTAAAACACCCCTCTGATAAAGAATTCTAGCAATGAACAAGAATATTGCTAACATGCTCCATTAGCCTTTTTAATCTAATTATTAAAACTAGATTAAATTATTAAGGAAGTTAATAATTACAGCAAACATAAAAGATACAAAATATTTAAAATATTTAAGATTTATACGTATAATATACTAAACTGTAGTTGACTCACTGAATCCAGTCAAATAATCAAGTTCCTTTTAAAGATCAATTTCGGCTGTTGAGATAAAACCTGTACTAGATACAATATTTCACTTTCAATCTGAAGAAAGCAGAAATTCATGACAGAGGTGGAAAAGGGTAGAGTGTCCACTTCCCTTTCAGTTTGGAAGTAAGACTTGAGGCAACTCCAATGAGACCCCTTTGGACATTCTTTTACTGACCTAGGATTGTGAACAAGAACAACTGTGGCTTAATTTGAGAGATATGAAACAGAAATCCCAATCCTAACTGGGCCTCAGTTTTCCTATCTTTAAAATAGAGGTTGGACTTCATTAACTGTATATCTCCCATCACCTAAAAAATATACAATCGAGTCATTTAAGCTAATGTTATGAAGTACTGTTACAAATGATTTGAGCAAATCTCCTTCAAATAATCCTTGACTCCCCCCTTTCCCTCACCTATCACATCTAATCTGTCATAAACTGTACTGCTTCTACCTCCAAATACTCCAAGCTCATCCATTATCTTCATCTCCACCACTACCATCCTACTCCAAGCCACTCTCCCACCTGATTACTGCCACAGCCTTCTGATATTCCGTTACTTCTTTCTCTTGGTCTCTTCCAATTTTCCACAGAGACACCAGAAGGATCTTTTTAGAAAGTAATTCAGGTGACTTAAACATTTGCAAAAACCCTTTCAATGGCTTCTCACTGCACCTAAAATACAATCCAAACTCTGAAGTACAGGGTGAAAAGACAAGATATAGCTATGCCAGATTCTTTGACTTCACAGTACACCAATCTTTCCCTCACTTTCAGTCTTACTCATATCCTTTCATATTTGAAACACACCAACATTCATTCCCACTGTAAGGCATGCATCTTTGTGCTTCACTCTGACAGGACTGCTAGGTCTCCAAATCTCGTGGTTTCAGCTTTTATTTCACCCTTCTGCAACGCTTTTCCTGAACACCCAATCAAAAAAACCACTCACCACTACTCATTGTTCATTATACCACTGGATTCTCTTTAGTTCACAGCAGAACTACTTTCTGAAATTATTTGGCTCATTTGTTTATTCATCGGTTTTTGCCACTTCCCAGAATGTACCTATCACAAGGAGTACAAATCCTGTCTTTTTCCCTGATGTCTACCAGTGAAAACTCCAAAGAGTAGGCATTCAATAAAAATCGGGATGGCGTGCTGGGTGTAAAAGGGAGCATTTTGGCTTTGGAATCAGGAAGTCCTCCACCAGTTACTAACTGCAGGATGCTGAATAAGTTACTGCTATGAGCAAAATTTCTTCACCTATCTTTCAGGATTGAAGTGCGAGCCATGAGTCAGTTTTAGCAAAAATGATGAGCAATGCCTGGAATATAATTAGACACTAACATTTTTGTCCTTTCAAGTTTCAGAATTGGTATAACTTTAGAAAACCGCCCCCAAACCCCTTCATTAAAAAAAAAAAAATTCTAGCATGCTATTTTGAATTTAACAAGTCAATTTGAAAATACAAAATTTGTAGGACACTTTTTCTAAGCAATGCTTTCCAACTTCCTTTGTTGTTGTTTTCATTGTGGTGCACTTTTAAGTTTCGAAATCTGCAATTGCACAAGGTTTTGGAGCTCAATAATCCTCCCTTCTTGAGGATAAAAACCGGCATTGGTAGAGATGCCAATATAAAGTTTTCTTGGGTACTTCTGAATAGTGAACCAGAGTGGAAATGAAAAATAAGAAGGAAAAAAGGAGGGGTCCAGCAAAGTCAGGTCAGGGGAGCCAGCAGTGATGGTAATGACAATGATATAAATTATGATCATATCAAAGGCTAACAGATATTAAACATTCAGCATAAGCCAGGTACTTTTCTAAATGGATGTTTTAATCTTTACAACCCAATGAAGTAGAAACTCTTCTGACACCATTTTATAGATGAGGAAACTGGAGGCAGAGAGCAGTCAGTAACGTTTTCATAGTGTCTAGGCTTAGCAAATGATCAAGATTATGCAACTAGCAAGTGGCAGAGCAAGTATGGTTCCAGAGCTCAAGTTCTTGCCTCCTTGGAATTCTACCTTCCCACAAGATATTCTACAAACCAAATTTAAAGAATGTATCACTGCAGTTTTTCTGACATGGATGAAAAATGCTGGCATTTGGTTATGTTTTCATTGAAAGATTATGGACTTAGAAAACAATGATTAACTGTTACCTACTCCATGAACTATTGTCCAAATTTAATCTGAAGACACTTACTTTCTGATCATACGCTCACTATTCATCACGTAAAGCAGCAGTTCTGGAAATGTCTTAAGCACAAGAGCCTGAAAATCCACAAGATCACTATAGTCCACCGTTTTTCAGGGTTCAAAAACAGCTCAGTAAGAATGGGGCGCTGCAATGTCATGGAAGAGACTTACAAAAAAAGCGATTAATAGCACTAATACCTAGATCTTATATTTTAAAAAATATTACCTAAACAACATGAACAGCTTACTCCTGTACTATTTTTTTAAGTTCATATAATTAAACTACTCTTTTTCTTAAAGTACTTCCACATTTTTCTTTAATACCATAGGGACTTGTAACAAAGTGAAAATAAACTGTCATAACTATTTTCAATTTACATCCTGAGACTCAGCAAGGGGCAGTAGTACTGGTGGCCTCGCCATCCTTGCTCTCCTCTCGTGACGCCCAAAGGAACCAGAGACAGGCGACAGCAACCTTGCTGCTGCGCCCCGCTTGCTGCACCCTGACCCCGCTAGGTCTCTATCCTGCAGCTCTCCGGGTCGGTTCAAGCCCCAGCCGAGGAATGGGGGTTTCAAAAGGACCAGGCGTTGAAAGACTTCCCACAGTCTAGGACTTTACACCTTCTCGGGGTAAAAAGGCAAACCTAGGCGGCATAAGATCCGCCGGCGGTCGGAAAAGCAGGCGAGAGGGCAATAAAACTAACTTGCTCAAACTAGAGGAGAGGCATTACAGGTCACACCAGCTCAGGACCCCGAGGCTCGGAGCCCTGCACCTCCCGCCCGCCACCCTGGAGGCGCGGGGTCAAAGGGCAGCAGCCAGAGAGCGCCGAGCAGATTGGCTGGCGGGCCCGTCGCGCAGACGCTTGTGTGGGCCCTGCGCCCGCCGCAGCCGCGTCTGAGGAGCTCTAAATCCTTCAGTTACTCACCAAGGTCTGGGAATCCCGGCTAGAAGCTGGGACTGGACCGGCTGAGCGACCTAGGCAGGTACGCCGAAAGCCGACGGCTTCCTCGGGCGAAACCACCCACCCCCGCCTCCTAAAAGGCGCGCGCGGGGCATTCCCGGAGCCCCGAGGGGCGGGGCGAGGAGGCGGGGCGAGGGGGCGGGACTCCGGGAGACTCGGCTGCTGCAGGCGACCACCGGCCTCTCTTCCCTGGGAGGGGCGTTGATAAAGACCCAGGTCCTGGCTTGTGGGGAAAGGCGGTAGGGTGGAGTCGGGCTGCCCTTGCTTCCTCTTTCTACAACTAGAGATACCATCCCCCTCTTTAGAAACTGTCTTCTAAAACTCTGCTGGGAAAGCCTCACAAATAGAGGCCAGTTTCTTTGCTTCTTTGCTTTTACCTCTAGTTCACTGGTTGTTTTGAGACTTTTTCAGTTGAGGAACCATTTGACCATTTGTTTTCAAGTGGAACTTTACATGGGAGCCCAGGGTAAACAGTTGACATTTTTAAGTAATTTGCAAATATGTTTATGAAATCATTTGTACTGGAGTAGTTATAAAAATAATTATTGAGAAGAACAAGACTGGCTAGAAGAACGATACATTTTGAAATAGGGTTACAGCTGAAGGTTTCCATCTTACATCAGCCTCTGAAGCCAAGAGAATTCTTTATTTTGCTTTGGTTACATAGTTACGAGGAAATCCTGACTCATAAGCTGGACTTGTCGATATGAACGGGTTTTGTAAGGGCTCTATTTAAAAATCTCAGTGGAATTTTAAAAACCAGTTTTAATTGTGAAATATACATGTGAATGTACACCATATCTGTACATAATAAAGAAGACAAAGCATACCCATGTCTCCACTACAGAGCTTAAGACACACAAAAATACCAGTATCTCTGAAGCCTCCCGCGAGGCTCACAGCCAAAGCATCTCTTTCCCTCCCTATGAAAAACAACCACCATTCTGAATTTTGTATTACTAATCCCTTGTTTTTTAAAAAATATTTTTAAATATACTATTCCTTAAATATATATAAATATAATATAAATATAATTTAATATTCCTTAAAATATATAGATTTCCTGATTTTGTACTTTATGTGAGAGGTATCATACTGCATTTTTTTTTCTTTTTGACTTCGTTTTTCCTTAAGCGTTCAGGTTTTGAGATTCATCCGTAAAAAATTTTCACATTAACCAAACTGATGTGTCATCACCTATTACACCTGCTATTGTAGGCTTTTTAATTTCTGCCTGACAATAGCATTTGATTGTGCTTTTCATCTGTATTTCTCCCTTATTAATGGGGTTACACATGATTTTATATGCTTAGTGGCTACTTGGGGTTCTGTAAAATGCCAGTTCTCAATTTTCCTCATGTTTTATTGGATTGTTTGCTTTTGAAAGTTAACTTGTAGATAATCTTTTTTAACGCATTTTTATTGTGAATGTTAACATATAACAGTGATAACTTTCAGAGTATGATTCAGCAAGTAGTTAGAAAATCTTTATCTTCAGATAATCTTTATATATAGTTTAAATACTACTCTACTGGCAGTTGTATGTGTTGCAAATATCTTCTTTCAGTTTGTGGATTGTTCACTTTTTATGGTGTCTTTAGATAATCAAAAGCCTTATATTTTAAGGCACTGCTAGTTTAATTTAATAATATTTTACATAATAATCCTTTTTGTTGTTGTTTACAAGATTCTTCCCTACTTGAGGTCATAAGATATTATCTTTTATTTTGTTCTAAAAGTGTTAAAGTTTAATTTTGAAAAATTGAAGATACTGAAAAGAACAGAGAGTAATGTAAGGAACACCCGTGTACCCAACTCTATGTATTCCTACATTTTGCAAGCCCCCTTCCTTCTGATTCTTCTCTAAAATTGCCTTAGCTAACTTTACTCTTTGCTTTTTTATTTAGATTTCAGAATCAGCCAGCCAAGATCCATAAAAAATCCTATTTGGATTTTGATTGGAATGAAAGTGAATTTATAGATTAATTTAGGGAAAATTATCTTATCTATGAACATGGTATATTTCTCCACTTATTTAGGTCTTTTATGCTCTGTAATGATTTGTAATTGTCTGTTAGTGATCTTGAACATCTTTCATTATATAGGCCCCTAGATTTTATTGGTAAAAAAGAAGGTATTCTTTAAATTACATTCTCTAATTGGTTATGACTATTATACTAAAACAGGCATCAGTTTTGTATATTATTCTCATATCCAGAAACTTTGCTGAATTTTTTTTTTGTTTCCTTGCTTTATTTCTTTGTTACTTCTCTAGATTTCTATATAGACAGTTATATCATTTGCAAGTAAGAATAATTTGCTCCCTTGTTTCTCCCTTCTTAAACCACTTATTCATTTTCCTTTTCTTATTTACTACCCAGGACTACCAATATTTAATGGAAGTAGTAATAGCATCCTTACCTCATTTCTGAATTTACTTCAATAAAATGATAACATGAATTATGATGCTTGCTGTGCATTTTTGGTAGACACTTGATTGGGATTATTAATTGTTCTTTTTCCCGTTTGCTGAATGTTTAATTTTATTTTTATCATAAATGGTTGTCTAATTTCATTAAATGCTTTTCTGCATCCATTAGATGATCATAGTTTCCTACTCTAATATGTTTATGCGGGTCAAATATGTTAACAGATTTTCTGATGTTGAATAAGAAGGAGTGAGTTTTATTTTATAAAAATGTTAATATGTGCTGACTTGCTTAAAAACTTTCTGGATACTCTGTATCTGCCAGTGCAAATCAATTAGGGTTAACAGATTCTCACTGCATCACCTTCTCTACCTGTCAGATTCATTGCCTGTTAGAGCATACAGACTGGATTGGGATTGTAGCTGATGCCCTGTCCTGTAACTGTGACTGGTCTGCTTATCCTTTGCTACTGGCAAGGAATGTTGAGCTGGCAGTGATAGAGAAAATGTTGTCAGTCTTCTATATTTTTTCCCACTTCATTTTTTTTTTTCAAAATGTTTGTGAAGAATATGTATTCATTTTTCTTTTATGTTCCTGGAAGGCAGGAAAACATTTTGTCGTAATGATCAAATATATAATATTATTCCATGTTAAATCTTGACACTTTTTGCCAAGTCCAATTTTCTATTTCTCATATATATATATTTAATTTAAGTAGTTCCCTGACTGAAAACAGTGTAGAATTAGGTAGATTTATAAATACTGATTTGGAAAGGTTACCAAGATAAATTAGTATGTGAAGAAAATATGTTCATTTTTACTTGCAGAATGAGTCAGTTTACATAAAATGTTAAAATGCATGCAGGCTTGTAAATTCATATAAAACATCTGAAAGGATATATATGCTGTAAATTCATATAAAACATCTGAAAGGATATATATGCTGATAACTGTATTAATCTATTTTTTTTGCCATCAGTACATATTCAAGGTTTTTTTTTTTAAATTAAATCTATAGCACTGGAAAAATATGCTATTCAGCTAATAGATGGGTTCTTGGAAGGAAAAAAAAATGAAAGCTACATGTAAATTGATTTTGTGTAGTAAAATAGGATTTTAAATATGTTGTACCAAGAGTGATCAATCCCTTGGAGTTCAAAAGAAAGCAAAATGATCCAGAAAGAGAAGAATGGGGTAAAAAACAAGAAATTTTGCTCATCAAATTCTTGTCAAGAACTATCCTAACTTGTTAAATGGATAGCAGCATTCATTTTCTCCTGATTACCATTTATTACTATAATAGTCCCCAACCCACAGGATCCTTGGGATTGTTCTTTGCTTGCTACTAGAGTGGCAGCCACTCCTCTTTTTGCATTAGCAATAAAAGACACTTCTCCTTATTTGTCAGGCCTAGACAAATATATGAACCTTTAGCCATCCTTTTCCCAGTCTCGGTGTTTATTTCAGTGGGAACCTGAATTAGTTTTACTTGTATAAAGCAAAAAACTCAAGTAATGGTTTTGTAAAATAAGAAAAAGCTTTGCTTCTCCCTTGTTTAATATGAGTCCAGAGGAAAGCAGTCTAGGGCTGATATGGTGACACATCAGTTAAAGTGGTTATAATGGATCCAGACTAATTTAATATTTTTGTTCTACCTTTCTTAGGTTTAGTACTGGCTTCCATCCTCATTATTATTGGCTGTCATCCTATTTGCCTCATAGTTAAATATGGCTGCTGTGCTCTAGGCATCTTGTCTGAATCCCAGTTAGGAAGAGAATGAAGATGATGGCAGGGGATGTTGGAAAGAGCAAAATGGCTCCTGCTGCTGCTTTTTCAGGAGTTTCCTTGGAATTCTCATCCCATACTTTATGTTTTTGTCTGATTGCTCATAGTTGATCATTTATCCATACCAAGCTGCAAGACTTGGAAATGTAGTCTTTTACTGAGTTCTGTTACTAAGAAAGGAGAGATGAATGGATAAGGAATAGGCAACTAGCAGGCCTTACCTCAGCAGAGCAAAGGGTGGAAGAAGAGAAAAAAGACCTTACCAAGGTACTGGGGCTCAATCCAAGATCCTGTAGTATTGCTTACCACCCTGTGGCTTGATTTCCCTGTAGGGTGCCACAGTTGTTTAGAAAGGCAATAAAAGAGTATAAAAGCCTTGTCTTGGGATTGACAGCCTACTCTAAATTGACCTACATCACTCTTTCAGTTTCTAATATAAAGGGAGGGTGAATGTAGGTCTGAATATAGATTGTCAGATGTTTGGAAGAACAAAACAGAGTTGTTCAGTGGATGTTTTTTCCCAGTTCCTGTTATAGGTAATTATTTTCCTTAGTACAAATTTTGGGGAGACTATTCAAAAAGGTATCCCTTGTGGCAGTGCCAGGGGTAGTGAGTATTCTTTTGGTTAAAGTGCATTTGAAGTTATATTTGAGGTTGATGGTTAGATACAAGGACAAGTGAAGTTTCAATAAAAGGTATATCATCTCAAGTATGCTTTTAGTGGCACATTTTGGTGTGTTCTATGTGTCTCTTCATCTTTACAATGTGAGTAGTGGACAGGTAGATGAAGAGAGGAAGGACCTTAAATTGAACTCTCCAAAACATGTGTACAACTGACATCCCAAGTCTGAGATGAGGTACCATGATACCCCTACTCCTCACTATGTCTACAGTCGAGTATTAAACAGATTTAACTCCCTTGTCAGAAATCCAAGCCATCCTTTGGCTGCAGATTTGGTCATGCAGATGGAGTCATGCCCTAGGCACTTGCAAACAGAGTAGCACACATGGTCATAGTTCAAGTATTCATTTTCTGCCCAAGAGCTCCCCTGCTCTGCAGTTTCCACCTGCTGGTTAGCTGTATGGATTTTTGCCTTTTCCTCGCAGAGGTCTACTAAGGTATGTATGGCTATTGACTGAATTATGCCACCAGGCCCTCTCAAAAGTCTTCGTTTTCAGAGGCTAGGGTTTCTTGGTCCTAACCTAGTGTTTCCCCATCCTTTTTCACATTTTGTCAAACAGAGAAAATGATATTTTCATGTTACAGTGAGGCAAACATCCTGCTTACAGCTAATGTGATGAGTCTAGTAGCTCTGGCCATCCAAGATCCTATGCTTTAAATTCTAGGATAAAGGATAACATTAATGGCACCCTCAATCGTATGCACCCCCCTAGTTAATTAATTTCACTTCATGACACCCCACCATATATAGAGTCTTCCAGAAATCAGGGCTCCGGCATTTATTCCAATAGGTCTACAGAAAGCCACAATGTATGCCACTCTGAGTCTGAGTGAGGACTAGGTCTGGGGAATCTCCTTATCAGTGCTGTATATAGAAGTCCCTGTGAATCTTCTTGGACTAGAGTTATTGTGTAGTTCTACCTTTTGTAATTTTATCTTATAGCCTAGGCCATGTATTTCTATTTGTTTTTTTTTAATCACTTGCAGTAATAGGGGATTTGGGTAATGGTGAGACTATCAGTTGTGTCCTTTGGTCATGAGAGATAAGTTCTGTTGTGTTCCTTTTTTGATAGACTAATGAGTTGACACCACATTGTGGTTTAAACCCCTGCTAGATATTGATTGCAGTCCCAGGGGCACTCACAGAATTGTAGCAACAGAATTCTTAAGCCAGGCCTGTGCATTCCAAAAGGTAGGGCTTTCTGAGAGTCAACGCTGACAAATGCCTAGAGGCA
>PVKY010009737.1:0-13109 GCA_004027775.1 Bradypus variegatus
GCTTCACTTGGTTCCTGGGGGAGGAAACGGATGCGGGGTGGGTATCGAAAATGCAAGGGAGGGGGGCTGAGAAATTCAGGTGGGCTTTCCGGAGGAGGTGGGTGGGGCAAAAGGCGGGAAGGGGCCTTCTAGGAGGGCGGGCATCCGATCTTTCCCACCCAGGGTCCCCTTCTTCCTTCCCTTTCTAGGAGGGGGCCCCCTGAGCCGGCCACCCTAGGCTTGGTGCTGTCACCACCCCCCCAGGCCTTGGGTGCCTTTGAACTTCATCGTGGGGCCGGCCGGGAGGCTCTTCCCACCCAGGGGCCCTGGGCCTGAGGGGTGCATGGGCTGGGAGCAGGGTCAGCGTGGCCGTGGGAGCTTCTGGGCAGCTGTCGCGAGGCTTCTCTTGGGGTCCCCATGACCTGTGACCTCCGCAGGCTGCACTGCCGCTGCGCTGTTATGAGGGGCGGGGCATGCTCCCCACAGGCACACATCCTCCTGTCGCCCTGCAGCCACCCTCTGAGCCACAGCCCCGGCGTGTGGGCCTGTGTGTCTGGCCTGGCCAGGGTCCCCTGGGGTCTGAGCAGGACTCAGGACTTGGGGGCCCCCCTCCCGGTGGCTCCAGTCCGGGGGCCACTTAGGCTGGGTGAGACCCGAGCTTAGCCTTGCCCTCTGTGCCCGCCTGGCCGGCTGGGGTCAGTGTGGGGATTGTGGGGGCTCGGGTGGGCAGAGGCACCCCCTCCCTGGTGCACGCAGGTCTCCTGCTCTGCGGACCCCGTTCCCCGCCTGCCCCCCGTGGCTCCCTGGGGCTGTTTGCTCAGCTGCCCCAGCGCTCCCGCCCGCCCTGCCCCGCACCGCCTGATGAAATGCTGCCCCGGCGCCCACACAAGTCCTGGGGGGTCAGTCCCCGTGGAGGGGGTCCTCAGGTGGGCACAGCCTTTCGTGGGCTTCTGGAGGTGCTGGGTGCTGCCCATGGCCTTGAGCTCCAAGCCGGGCCCTGGCCAAGGTGGGGAGGGCGTGATGGAAGGGGGACACTGGTCAGTCCTTATGGGCCTGGTTTAGGGGACGCCACCAGCCACCTAATGAAGGTGTGGCCTTGTGTAATGACCGTGCAGAGGCCTGGGGTGGGGGGACGGGCTGGCAGCCGCGCAGGGGGACAGAACAGTGTGAGGGCTGGGCTGGGGCCGGTCTGGAGCGGAGGCACCGCTGTCCTCTCAGGCTGCCCCTGCCCCGTCCTCCCCGCAGGGGCCTGATGCCGTGCACCCTGGACGGGCAGATCACCGTGGAGAAGACCCCGAGCTACTTCGTGACCCACGAGGTCCCCCGCCGTGTCCACGGCATGTCCCCGGACATGAAGCTGATCATGGCGGTGCGCGACCCCGTGACTCGGGCCATCTCCGACTACGTACAGATGCTCTCCAAGACGCCCGGGCTGCCCAGCTTCCGCGCCCTGGCCCTCCGCCGCGGCCTGGGCCCTGTGGACACGGCCTGGAGCGCCGTGCGCGCCGGCCTCTATGCCCGGCACCTGGCCCACTGGCTGCGCTACTTCCCGCTCTCCCGCTTCATGTTCGTCAGCAGCGAGCGCCTGGGCAGCGACCCGGCCGGCGAGCTGGGCGGCGTGCAGGACCTCCTGGGCCTGCCGCATGTGGTCACCGACGAGCACTTCTACTTCAGTGCCACCAAGGGCTTCCCCTGCCTCAAGAAGGCCCGGGGCGGGGACAGCCCCCGCTGCCTGGGCACCTCCAAGGGCCTCCCATGCCCCCGGCCGTGCTCCAGCACCTGCGGGCCTTCTACCAGCCCTTCAACCGCAGGTTCTACCAGATGGCCGGCCGGGACTTCGGCTGGGACTGAGGGGACCCGGCTGGGGGACACGCGCGGCCCCCGTCACCACCAGCTGCCCGCCCACTCCGGGCGGAGGACGTGTGTGAGAAATAAAGGCTGGGTTGGTTTTCTCCCACGTGGCCTCGAGGGTTGGCTGGTCTGCAGGCGAGGGGGGCACGTGCCAGCTGACTTTCCAGGCCGGGCACCTGCAGGCTCCTCTCCTCCCGCCTCCGCCAAGGGGGCTGTGGGGTTGGTCCCACACTGGACGAGGAGGTGGGGTGCCAAGAGGTTGGGTGCTGCCCAGGGACCTGCGGCTCGGCCCTGGGGACTTGGGGGGCCACCCGCCAGCCTCAGCCCAGCCCTGGCGGCACAGCAGGCTTGGCCCCTCTCCCAGATGAGGAGCCTGGGGGCCGAGGGGCTCAGCTACGTGGTGGGGCCCAGGCTGGCTGGCTCAGTGGGCGGTGGCTTCATCCAAGCCCAGTGGCCACTCCCTCCCAAAGCCTCATGGAATTGCCCTGTGGTGGGGGCCAGGGGACTGTGGGGACAGTTCCCGGCAGAACCCTGCTCCCCATTGCTCAGGGTCCCCCCTCAGTGCCCTAGTTCTGCTGCCTTTACAGCCACTCCCTCTCCCAGGGAACCAGGGCCCACCTGTAGCCCAGCTGCCCGCTCTGCAATGAGCCGAGTCAGGCCAGGGTGTGCGGGCAGGCTGGGGTGCCCGATCTGTCCACAACCCCCAGGACACGGGGCCCCCCAGGAGTGACTTCCACCTGTTCCTGGACGCAGTGCTGTGGCCGCTGCAGTGACCCATGGGGCGGCCCAGGCTGGCCTCAGGCCCTGGACTGTGGCTTTGGCACCCCAGGTGCTCCTTGGGGTTCACAGCCAGGCCTCAGCCCTGAGATGGCCCTTGCACCCCTGAGCACAGGGAGGGATCACCATCAGTCCCCTAAGGACCACAGAGGTCAGCCGTGGCCCCCGTCTTTATCACATGACCGCTTCGGTGGTGTGGACCTGGGGTTAGCTGAGGGTGCGTCAAGAAAGGGGTGTGCATCTCTGCAGCAGCCCTGGTACCCTTGCTCTGGCTGGTTTTCGAGGCCCAGTGGGTACCCCACGGGGAGCTGTCTCCGGGCCCCGCCATCCCTTGGCAGGCGGATGTGGGTGAGATGGACCTACGGCACCTCCCAGCTTGGACCTTGGACACGGGTGGAAGGGAAAGGGCCAGCCTGTGGGTTGTTTCCAGGCCTGTGACTCCCTTTAGGAACGTGGCACAGCTCCTCCGCCCTGGGTCCTGGGGTGGGCGGGAGGCAGGACAGCCCCTGTGCTGGCTCCCAGCCCAGTGCAGATGTGTTTCTCCTTCTCTCCTCCCTGTTCCCCACCCTCGTCCACCACCTCGGCTGGGTGGCAGGGGCCCTCCTCACCCTCACCCAGAGCCACCCTTGTTCCCCTGCTGGCTCTCTGCAGCAGTCAGAGGGGTGTCCCTGGAGTAAACCAGAGCCTGTTCTTTTAAAATGCTTCAGCCCGGCCTGCTGCTCTTTCAGGGTGGGGAGCAGATGCCTGACGACAGCTTGAAGGCCCTCCGAGGCACCCCCACCCGGTGTGACCCCCTCTTTCCCTGATCCTGCCCCGCTGGCCCCGCTCAGCTTCCTCCTTCCAGGTGCTTTCTGACTTGCTACTTTCACACATGCTGTTCCCTCTGCCTGGAACACCTTTCGGGATGGAAGGCGCAGACCACGGAGGTGGCCTTTGAAGGGGCGGCTGTGCTGTCACTCCGGGGTGTCCTGATGTTCTCATTGTAACACGAGTGAGCCGCCGGTAGGGCCTGCTTTCCATTCCCTGACGTCTTCCTGGATGTGGCTTTGGAGCCCGAGCCCGGGGTGCAGAGGCCGACTCTGGGAGCAGTGCAGAGAGAGGTGGGGTCCATGTGTCCCACTCCTCCTGCCCTGTGGAAATGCGGCTTAACCGCCACCACCCCTGCGAGGTGCCCGGCTGCACCCCAGAACATCCCAAGTGCAGATGTGGGGTCTGAGGGGCCGCTAGGGGGACGGGGCTTCTTGGGAGAGGCATTGGCCTTTCATTAACATCCCTAATTGCTTCCCCAGCTGCTCCATGGGTTTTCCATGCTGGAATGTGGAATGTTCCAGATGGGGCAAGAAGTGCTGATTCAGTTACCCTCTTCCTATTTGGTCTAGTGGAGAGGAGGGGTCCAGGACCCCTTCCCCATCCCCTTCCCCAGCCAGACTGGAGTGGGGCAGGCGGGGTGGGGTTCAGGAGGGGGCTTGGAGGAGCCTGGGGGGAAAGGCTGCTTCGACTGGGGGTCCTCGCCCAGCCTAGACCCCCTGGCCGGGGCTGGTACAGGCTGGAGTCTGCGGAGGCTGAGGGGGCTGCCTCCCACCCACCATCTGGGCGAGGGCAGTGTTCTCCATGCTGGGCTTTGCATACAGCAAGCACCCCAAACCCTGGTGTGGCCCCCAAAGTCAGGCTGGAGAGGGGGTGGGATGGAGACCGGCACTCACCCCCCCATGGCCCCTAAAGAAGTTTCCCGCCGTGAACCCCAGTTCTAGATGAAGGGAGGAGACCCCGAAAACATTGGCAGCTCAGCCCCTTCGCCTCCTCACCCACGCTGCCTGAGCCCAGGCCGCAGTGCCCTGCTCTGTCCCTGTCTGCAGGGAACAGAGGGGTCAGGCCTGGCTCTTGCCTCTGCTGGGGGAAGGTGGGGGGGGCCTGGCGAGGGGTGTTGTGTGCTCAGGGAGAGCCTAGCTGTGCTCCTCTCCCGTCCCTTGGGGACCGCTCCACTTTCCCGCTCCCTGCCCAGTGTGTTTTGACTGGCTCTTCGTTGTTTCAGGCAGAAGGGCAAATCCAGTGTCTGTTACTTCATGTTGGCCAGAAGGGGGGAGAAATAAATGCCTGTGGTGTTAAAAAAAAAAGAGCAGGGCCACCTTTCCCCGTGGCGTCTGTGACTGTCGGTGGGGAGGGGCTGTGTGCTGTAGAAGAGCCTTCCGTCCCCTCCCGAGTGCCCACCCCGGCGGACAGAGGCCTAAAGAGTCGCCCGGGCAGGCTGGGGCCACCTCACGGGCCCCTGAGGCTGGGGTGGGGATCGGAGGGAGACGTTGCACCCCCAGGCCGCAGGGCTCCTGTGGGAGGGAGAAGGGAGGACGCTGCCTTCTCGGGAGGGGGTGGTTGAGGGCAGGGGCTGCGGGCTGACAGGGAGGCAGCTCCGGGACGGAGGGACCCTCACCCAGAACCCGGGAAACCGTGTCCCAGCTTCTTCAACCCTGCGAGGCCATGGACAGCCTCGGCTGGCTCGGGGACTGGGGGGCCGCTGGGGGCAGCTGGGGGGCCCTGGAAGATTCCGAGGCTGCTGTCAGGCGGAGGGAGAAGGAAGCAGGGGCCTGTGGGTGTCTCATGAGACGGGGTGGGTCAGAGGTGCTGCTGCCGGGAGGCTGTGGTGGGTCCCCCCAGGACAGTGGGGGATACGTCTGGGACCCCTGACGGCTGGTGGGAAAATGAACCAGCTTCCTTCACTCTTGGCTCTCGGCACCCGCTGGAGCTTGGAGGCCTTGGGGTTTACAAACGCCAGAGACGGATTCCCACCCTAGACGCCTCTCCAGAGCAGAGCGACCTTTGGCGTTTCTCATGACGTGGCCTGGCAGTTCCCCACCCAGCCCCGCCGAGGGGGTCTCGCCCCGGACGCGAGCTGTGCCCCCAGGACGTTCTGGAGCTGAGGGCCGGCGGGGCCTGGGGCCAGGGACGTGTCCTGGCAGCAGCAGCTGAACCCCCACGGCCCGGGGGCTCGCCGCACCCCACTGCCCCGCTCCCCGCTGGGGGCCCCTCTGGCCTTGCCCAGGCAGGGGTGGAGGGAACAGGGAGGCTGTGCTCTGGGCAAGCCTGGGTCGGAGAGGTTTGCGGCAAACCCCAGGCTGGTGGCGGAGGCTCCTGGAGGCTGGCCGGTTGCCGGGGCCCCACGCAGGGACGCGTCCCCAGGGGTCCTGGCAGCAGAGCCTGGCCGGGGACAGCTCAGGGCTCAGCTGGGCGGTCACCAGGGGCCAGGACCCCTGCCCCTCCCCCCTCACTGCCTGGAAGGCGGTGGCACCTCGGCCCCCTCCCGACCACCACATCGTCTGTGGGACACTCCCCGAGGCGTGAGGGGCCGGAGGCTCGGGGCAGGTAACTGAAGCCATGTCAGCGGCCAGGTGGCTCGTCCCCAGGACAGGGTGGGGCAGGCACATGGGGGAGAGAGGGGGTGGGGGCACCATTTAGTTTGGTAAGGGAAACAGGTCCCATAAAACATCTATCTATTTAAAATTCTGGAGGCTTCCAGAGCCGACGGTTCTGTGGGGCTCACCTGGGCTCCTACTCAGGGACATCAGCCTGTGGCCACCCTGTGTGTCCCCGTGGCTGGGCCGTGGCGCCCGGCCCTCTGGTCCAGGTGCTTCAGGGCAGGGGGTTCGTTGGTGGGATTTGCCCCTGCAGCCGGCTGGCTCTGGGTAAAGGAGGTCACCCCCCCAGGACGTGGGGGCCCAGCCCAAACAGCGGGGGCCTTCAGAGCGAAACGGGGGCTCCTGGAGGAGGGCCCCGTCCAGTGCTGCAGCCTCCACCCCAGCCTGTCTCCAGCCTGCGCCTCCCCGGCGGATCTCAGACCTGCTGGCCCCACGGCTGCGTGAGCCAGTCCCTTAAAATAAACCATGTCAGTGTCCACGTGCATGACCCCCTTCAGGCAATGCCCCTGCCCCCCAGCCCGGCCGCCCGGGGCTGCTCCGTCCCACCTTCCGAGAACCTGTGGGTCTTCGAAGGCCGCCACTACCAACAGGGTCAAGCGCCCGGTTCCTGGCTCTGAGACGAGGAATTCCCTTGTGTGCTTAAGCCAAGCCACATTGCGGAGCTTTCTGGATGGAAACAGCCGGTCCACCAAAGGCACTCAGGCGGGCGTCTGCCAGGACTTCCCAGGCCAGTGTCCTGGTGAAGGGACAGCGGGAACGATTGGCGACAGGTTCTGTCTCTGGGCCTCACTTGACAGCCCCCCATGTCAGACCCCATTGCACCCTTCTTTCCGCCTTCCCCCGGGAAGGCAGCCTGTCTGATGGAAAGCCAATCCCCAGACAAGCGTTGGGAGCCCTGCCGGGAAGGCCTGTGCCCCCAACGCACAGCCGGGGAGGGGACGTTCCGCCAAGCTCGCCGCCCTCAGGGAGAAGCATCCGGAGACTGTCTGGCCCCGGCATCTCTGCCCAGGTGACGTGCTCAGCGTGACACTGGCTTAGGGTAAATGCCCAGTAAATGACGCATTTTATTCTTAGCAACCCCTGCGGGCGGATGTGCCACTACCCTTGCTGGGTCCATCTGTGCCCTGCTGTGGGGCGAGGGGTTCGAGAGGATTCGGGTTAGTGCAGGGAGAGGAAGCAGCCCCGAAGGGCCGGTCTGTGGGGGAACAGGGGTGGTAGAACTCTTACACCGGCCCCAAGATTTCCACCTCCCCCACAGCTGTGTGCACACCCTGTATGACCCCTTCCTTTGCGTGTGGGCAGGGCTGGCGCCTGTCCCTCCTGTGGTCCCCTTACTAATTGATTGACTTTGGGCTAATCACATGAGACTATCCGGGTGGGCTTGACTCATTCGGGTGGGCCTGTCTCAATCAGGTGGGCTCTGCAAACAGAGTCTGGAGGCCAGCAGTCACAGAGAGAAGTTCAAAAGATTCCCCCGGCTGGCCAGGGAGAGATAAACGGCCCTGTTGTCAGCTGTCTAGAGGGGCTGTATGGGAAACGACCAGCAGCAGCCACTGGGAACCAAGAACCCTGCAGGTCAACAGCTAGCAAGAATATGGGACCTCAGTGCTACAGCCACAATGAAGTGGATCCTGTCCACAGCAGGGGGCTGGGCAGAGGACCCTGAGCCCCAGAGGAGACCCCCCACCCCGGAGCTGCCTGGCGTGACCCACGTTAACTAGGAGGTAATAAACGTGTGTTGTTCTACTGTCTGTGGTGATTTGTTATGCGGCAATGGAATACTAGTACGGTTTGGAAGGATGTTCTGGAAAAGAGGAGCAGGGTGCAGATAGGGCTTGGCTGCCCTCAGCTTCTGGATGATGAGGTGTGGAGAATAATCTGGAAGCTGCAGAGTGGTGATTTGCTTTGGACCCGTTTCCCACCAATGCGCCCTTGTGTGTGGGCAACTCTCCTGGGTCCGTGCCCCTCTGCCCTCCTGGGTAAGATGCCAGTGGGCTGCCGTCTGGTTTTTATTAAATATCATAAGCTCAGTATTAATTCCTGCCAGAACCAAACGTTTAGTCCCCGTCTGTTGTAAACACAGATGCTTCCAGACACCAGTCCGTGGGCCGTGGGGGACCCCGGTGAGCTTCAGAGCCCCTGTCTGCCCACATGGCAGAGCTTCTGGTCTGGAGGGCAGAGGGGGGAGGGATGCTGGAGACAAAAAGAAAACCCCAAGCCCAGCGGCAACTCCCTGGCTCTTTCCTGTTGCGATATTTGACCCGGGGCTGGCAGGCAGGGCTGGGAATGGCCTGTTCCCACTTCCAGGGGGCAGTTAGGAAGGTTGCATAAGGGACGTGCTGCCTACAGGAGCTCTCTGGGGAAGTTTCCCGCCCTGTGACATGGCACATTCACCCAGCCTGGAAGCAAGGCCCCGGGCTGACCTGACAGGGCTGGAGAAGGGTCAGCTCCCCTCCGCGGTGGGGGTCTGGGGGCGGGTGGTGCTGGCTGGGAGCTGCCCGCCGCAGGTGGCGTGTAGAGCCGACGGTGGGGGGTATCCAGCAGGGCCTCCGTGCCCATGGGTGTCTCGGATGGCGCTTCCATCCGAGCCGCTCTGCCACTTGGAAGCAGCTCGGCGGGCGTTGCAAGAAGGGCTCTTGAATTCTTTTTCCACCACTGCTGTAGCAAATTGCCACAAATCTAGTGGCTTAAAACCGCTCACATTTATTATCTTACAGTTCTGGAGGACGAAGTCCGGGAAGGGTCTCCCTGGGCTAAACTAAAGCGCTGGCAGGGCCCGTGCCTTCGGCAGGCCCCAGGGCAGGGTCTGTTTCCTGACTCATTGGGGTCGTTGGCAGGACTGAGTTCCTGGGCTGTGGGACTGAGGCCTGTGTCCTTGCTAGCTGTCAGCAAGGGCCATTCCCTGCCTCCGGGGGCTGCCCCACTCCTCAGCGCGTGGCCCCTTCCTCCACCACCAAAGCCAGGAGCAGCCTCTACTTCAACTCTCTCTGCCCCTTCTGCCATCTCTCTCTCTGACCACAGCCAGGACAGGTCCCGCTTTTTAAAAGGGCTCACGGTGTTTTAAGCCCCCCAGTGTGGGGTCCTTTGTTACGGCAGCCGCATGAAACAGATACACTGCTCTTCCTGAACAATAAACCCAATGTCCAGCAGACTAGAGGAGAACCCAGTTGCCCGGGACCACCCCAGAGACCTCTCGGCCCTGACCGGTCACACGGAGCTGGAGTCTGGGAGACTCGAGGCCTGAGGGCCATGGTGGGACTGGGAGGCACGTCCGGGCTGGGCCAGTGATGGAGACCAGCCGAGAAAGGGACTGGCGGGGAGCAAAGCAGGACAGTCGAGAGGCTGTGCCGGCCACTGCTTCTGAGGCCCCTGCCTCTGGATGCCACGCGGGCTGCAGCATCAAGACGTGCGGTCAAGGCCACACAGATGGACATTTTTCAGTCTGGAAAGGCCCATCTGGATGGCCACTCCCAGGCACCCTTGCCCCGGGCAGAGAGTGAGTTCATGGCCTCCCGTCGTCATTGGGGTCACAAGGGGAGAAGGACGACTGGGTGGGGGCTGGGGGCTTGGGAGAAGCACAGGGCGGTGGTCTCCCTTGGTGGCATGCTGGCTCCACAGACAGAAGACAAGACTCTGCTTCACCCTGTCACCCCCAGCCTCAGTTTCTCCGTCCACCACACGGAAGAGGCAGGGTCAGTGGCTCTTTTCCTAGAGAATCTTTACTCCCGTCGTTCCACGAGTGCACAGGCCAGGCTCGGAACCAGCCTCCAGAACAGGGCACAAGGGGAGACGGACGACCACACACCCGCGTGATTCTTGCCAAGGAGGGGTGGCCGCTCCGGGCCACCCCAGGTCTGTGGTTCCCGCAGAGATGACATGTCCTAATGCCTGAGACCTGGGACCATGGGACGTACCTGTAAACGGGGCCATGCCGGTGTGTCGAGGCTCCTGCTTTATCCAGCTGGAGACGGTGCAGTCACAGGGGGCAGGAATGGGAGCCGGTGACGGAGGGGCATCGGAGAGAGCGCCTTGGAGATGCCACCTGAGGCTGTGGATGAGGGCGGGGCCCCCGGGAGCTGGAAAAGGTGAAGGGTGGACAGTCCCCTGCAGCCTCCACAGGAACGTGGCCCTGCCGGCACCTCAGTTTTAGACTGCCTTCCCCCAGAACTGTAAGTGGATACCTCTGCAGTGTTTTAAGCCTTAACGTTTTTGTTCATCTGTTGCAGCAGCAATGGGAAACTAATGTGGGGCGTCAGTGGTGTCCCGCGGCCCAAAGCTGACCCTGGGTGAGGCCTGGGAGAAGGCAGGAGGAGCGCGGTGGAAAGAGGACGGAGTTTCCAGGCGGGGCCACGTGCCCGCGCCGAGCCTGAGCTGAGAAGGAGCTTGGTCTCCTGGGCCAGCGGTTCACAAACGTTTTGGTTTCAGGACCTCATTTACACTCTTAGAAATGACTGAAGATCCCGAGAGCTTTTGTTCGTGTATATTATAGCCAGGGCCCGTGCAAAATGAAAATGGGGGCCTCTTGTTCAAAAAGCAGGACAAAAGGGCTGCTAAAGCTACTAAAATAGAGCGTGTTCTTTCTTCTGCAGTTGTGTCCTCTTTGGGGCTATTGTGAATTATGCTGCCATGAACATTTGTGTGCAAGTTTTTGTGTGGCCCTACCTATGTCTTCATTTCTCTTGGGGATATACCTAGGAGCAGAATTGCCGCATTATAGGTAACTCTAACCTTTTGAGGAATTGCCAGACTGTTTTCCAAAGTGGCGGCACCGTTTTAGGGCAGGAGGGCTCTACTGTCTCCACATCTTCGCCACCACTTATTGTCACCTGACTCTTTGACGGTGGCCGTCCTTGTGGGAATGAGGTGGCATCTCGTGGTGTTTTGGTTTGCCTTTCCCTGATGGCTAATGAGGTTGAGCATCTCTTCATGTGTTTATGGGCCATTTGTAGATCTTCTTTGAAGACATGTCTATTCAAATCCTTTGCCCATTTTTAAATTGGTTGTCTTTTTTCTTCCTTTTTTTTTCTTTTGAGTTGTAATAGTCCTTTATATATTCCAGCTATAAGTCCCTTACCGGATAGATGACTGGCAAAATTTTTCTCCCATTCTATGGGTTGCCCTTTCACTTTCTTGTTGATGTCCTTTGAAGCATGAAAGTTTTTAATTTCGATGACGTCCAATCTGTCTATATCTCCTCTGGCTGCTTGTGCTTTTGGTGTCAAATCTAACGCACTGCAGCCAAATCCACGGGAAGATTTACAACTATGTTTTCTTCTAAGAGTTTTATATTATTAGCACCTACATTTAGATCTTTGATCCATTTTGAGTTAATTTTTGTATGTGATGTGAGATAGGGGTCCAAGTTCATTCTTTTGCCTGTGGAGATCCAGTTTTCCTGGCACCATTTATTTATTTATTTAAATTTATTTTTATGATTATTTTTTATTAGAGAAGTTTAGGGTTACAGAAAAATCATGCAGGAAATAGTTGCCATATATTCCCCCTCCCCATTATTAACACCTAGCATTAGTGGGGTACATTTGTTACAACTGATGATAGAATATTGTATTTTAGGTCTTTGATCCATTTTGAGTTGATTTTTGTATATGGTGTGAGGAAGGGGTCCACCTCCATTCTTTTGCAAATGGACATCCAGTTCTCCCAGCACCATTAGTGGAAGAGACTATTCTTTCCCAATTGAGTGGACTTTGCCACCTTATCAAAGATCAGTTGACCATAGATGTGAGGGTTGATTTCTGAGCTCTCAATTCTAGTCTATTGTTCTATATGTCTGTCCTTGTGCTAGCACCATATTCTTTTGTTTAATTCAATTTTATTGATATATATTCACATATCATACAATGATCTGTAGTGTACAATCAACTGTCCACAGTACCATCATATAGTTGTGCATTCATCATCCCACTTATTTTTTATTTATTTTTTTAATTAAGTTCAATTTTATTGAAATATATTCATATACCATATAATCATCCATGGTATACAATCAGCTGTTTACAGTACCATCATATAGTTATGCATTCATTGCCCCAATCCATTCTTAAACATTTTCCTTACATCAGAAAGAATCAGAATAAGAATAAAAAATACAAGTAAAAAGGAACACCCAAATCATCCCCCCATTCCACCCTGTTTTTCATTTAGTTTTCATCCCCATTTTTCTGCTCATCCATCCATACACTAGATAAAAGGAAGCACCATATTCTTTTGATTACTGTGGCTTTGTAATTAAGTTTTCTCCCCCTATTCAAAATTCCATGTAATTATGGTGTTTGAATAAACTGAAGTACAAGTTAAATTATTTAGTGTGTTACAGAAAATATAGATTGTGCACCAAATAAACATCTCTTCCTTTCAGCTCACACAGAAGTTTTAAAACACAGTCAATATTTTCCTTTACCCTTTAGTCTGATTTAGTTCCAGGGACCGACCAAGTTTTACACAAAGACCTCAGCATCCCAGAATTTGGAGATAACAATTACAACCCAGGAATAGATGTGACTGCTGTAAAAGCTTACAATCTAGGGACCATTACAAAAAGCCTTTCCCTGATAACCTACGTTCTCAGATTCAATCCTCAGAGTTTGCACATTATAGTTAGTCCACATTAGTGAAGCATTATAATGTTTGTCTTTTTAATTCTGACTTATTTCACTCAAAATGCTGTCCTCAAGATCCATTCATTTAGTTGCATGACTCGCAACATTGTTTCTTCTTGCAGCCACTCAGTATTCTATCGTATGCACGTATTACAGGTCACCGTTCTGTTCATCAGTCCATGTACCCTTAGGCCACCTCCATCCGTTGCAAATCATGAATCCTGCCACCATGGACACCAGTGCACAAATGTTATAAAATATTTTAAGATAGGGAAGTGTGAGTCCTCCAACTTTACTCTTTATCAACATGGCTTTGGTTTTCCTGGGCCTCTTACCTTTTCCATATAAATATAATGATTGGCTTTTCCATTTCTGCAAAGAAGGCTGTTGGAATTTTGATTGGGATTGCATTGAATCTATAAATTTCTTTGGGTAGAATTGACAGTGTAATGATGTTTAGTCTTCCAATCCATGA
>PVKY010009738.1:0-13115 GCA_004027775.1 Bradypus variegatus
AGCAGGTGTGACTTAAAATTGTGCTTGAAAAAAAAAAAAGGCCCAGTGAAACCCAATAGCAGGGCTGGGACCAGAACTCTAATCTGGGTAACCTAATTCCCAACCTGTATTTTCTTTTCCCACAGATAAGCAGAGGTTGAATGACTGCCAGTGAACAACCAGAGAAGAATCAGTTTAGGGAATGCCCTGGTTTCTATGAACCCTGCCATTCGTGCAGTTGAAAGCTTGAGTAAGACCCTCTGCATTGTATTTCACTGCAAACTGAGCTGGTGTTGACTGGAGCAGTTTTTCTAGGAGGTAGGTAGGTAATGTGGCTGTCATGATGAAGCTCAGAATGCAAGTATAAGTCCAAAGTTCTGGAATCCAGCACATTCAAGAATTGTAGAGAAAGAAATAAGGGACCTGAGAGGCACCTCTCTCCCTCCCCTGCCCCTCTTTCTCTCAGGATTTTTCAAGTTGGCGTTCTCAGACTTGATAAGATCTGTAGGTTCTCTATAATAAAGAAACTGAGCACATGTGGTCACTTTTTTTTTAAACCACTTGATAATGAGTATTGCCACATGGGATTTTGGTGCCTAAGTTTTTTGTTTGGATTTACAGTCATATTTGTACAGAATGTTCACCCAAAGCAGAGCAATGGAAAGTTTCCTAAATTGTTTTCTTGGGGTTCTAGAAGTTCTCATATTTTCTCTTCCTCACCCCCGTAAGAGAGAGCCTTCCACTTTCAGACAGTTCTAATTGGTGGAAAGTCGGCCAAGTTCTGCCTTAGGGGGTTATGTAGAAATACATAATCTTGTGTCCTTGTAGAAAGTTGTTACATTTCCTACAATTAGTATCTGTTTCCCTAAAATTCTTATTTTTTTTTCCAAAGTAAATATCCTCAGCTTTCTGAGCTCCTCATCACACTAAAATAGCAGGACTCGTTTGTCCATCCCTGCTGGCTCTTCCTACCCACCCATTCTGGTAGGGCATTACATGAAAGTAGCGGGTACAGCAGGCCTCAGGGGGTGGCTAAGTGACCAGCCTATGAAATCTGAAGATTCTGGAATTTGCTCCTACCATAGACACTTCCCTCAACCCCTCATGGCTGGAGGCAATAGAATGATAGTGGTTAGAGTTCAGGCTCCAGAATCTAACTCTTTGCATCCTGCTTACCAACAGTAGGACTTACCCTGAAAGAAGAAACAGGGAGACCCATCTGGGATTGTCTCAAACCACCCCACAGTGGGGCTTTTGGGCTTCCGAAGAAGCACTGAATGCCAGGATGATCAGTCCTTAAGCATTTATTAGGGGAACTTACATACGGAGAGCTGCAGCTACCTCGTGACAGACAGCGAGACTGGCAGGTTCACTTGACTATGTCCATACCCATGGCGACACTCTAGCATATAGGGCTAAGGGACCAAGGTGACTGAATTCCAGAAGCCCATGTGCCGATTTTGGGGAAACATCTGGGTATGTGCTCTTTTCTCGAAACTAGATGCACTTGGGGTGGGCAGCATTCAAAGTTACAGCAGCCAAAGCTTGGCATACATCCAGGGAGTTACAGAGAATGCCTGAGGAGGGGGGAGTGGGGCAGCGTCAATCCTGGGTCAGGTAGGAGATGCTATATGTATCATACAGACTCCCTGGTTCTAAATCCTGAGTCCTGCCTCTCACTTAACAAATGACATTAGGCAAGTTACTGATGAAATTTTTGTTGGGAAAGATCATACTGAGCAGGACCCTGGCTAACTTAGGGAAGAGGGATTTTCCCCTCTGAAAAAGAACAGGGCTAATGGGCACAATTGTGAAGTAAGGGATGGGGATACGGTTTTTGGCAGTTGCTGTCTTCCCTGGAGCTCACCTTCAGTAAAGGCACCCTTTCTGATGAGTGGCAGCTACAGATCTCAATCCATGTTCGGTCATTCAAACCATGAGTCTGGAGCACAGTGGGCCAAGCCTCTTCTGCTCAGTGCTGTGGGATTTAAGAAAGAGAGTGCCAGGCATTCCCTGCCCAGAAGGCACTTTTCAGTGAAATCAGGAAGACCAGGTACACTTAAAAATAAAATAACAAGGCCTGGGTGCATATGATTAAGTGACAAAGGAGCCAGATAAATAATAAGCAAAAGTGGGTATGATGGGAGTGCACATCTCTGGGCAGCATTGTTTAAAAAGGCTTCCTGAAGAAAGTAGACTTCAAACTTGGCCTTGGAGGCTACTTAGGCCATTACAAGCTTTTAGGGTCCTGTAGATCCCCTCTCCTGAATCAGTATCACTGCTGCAGTTCTACTTTTGTTCGTGTGGTCATTTGATTTGCTACACTTTTCCCTCCCAGGACCCTAAATTCTATGAGAGTAGAGACTGTGTTGGATTTTCCTCATTTCTGTATCTATTGGGTCAGCACACAGTAGGTCCTCAATATTCATTGAATTAATTAATAAGTAAATGAGTGAATGGTGAGAAAGAAGGTGATCCAGTTTGCTAATGCTGCCCATTATGCAAAAATACCAGAGATAGATTTGCTTTTATAAAGGGGATTTATTTGGTTACCAAGTTACAGTCTTAAGGCCATGAAGTGTCTAAGGTAAGGCATCAACACAGGGTACCATCACTGAAGGATGGCTGATGGCATCCCAAAAACCTCTGTTAGCTGGGAAGGCACATGGCTGGCATGTGCTCTGGAGTTCTGGTTTCAAAAGGGCTTTCTCCCAGGACATTCCTCTCTAGGCTTCAGCTCCTCAAAAATGTCACTCTTAGTTGCTCTTGGGGTGTTTATCCTCTCTTCGCTTCTCTGGAGCAAGTCTGCTTTCAAAGGCTGTCTCCAAAATGTCTCTGCAAGTTGCAGCTCCTCTCTCAGCCCCTGTGCGTTCTTCAGAGTGCCCCTCTTGGCTGTAGCAAGCTCCCTCCTTCTGTCTGAGCTTTTATAGGGCTCTAGTAAACTAATCAAGGCCCACGCTGAATGGGCGGGGGTCACACTTCCATGGAAATTATCTAATCAGAGTTATCACCTACAGTTGGGTGGGTCACATTTCCATGGAAACACTCAATCAAAGAATTACAATCTAATCAACACTGATACATCTGCCCACACAAGATTGCATCAGAGATAACGGCTTTTGGGGGGGTATAATACATTCAAACTGGCACAGAAGGATAAGGTCTTCAGGATGGGAAACTTAACAAGGAAGAGGGCAGAGGCAGGAACACCTGCAATATAGTGATCCCTTATGTTTGTACAATGCTTTGTGGCTCACAAAATGTGCTAACACACTATCTTGTTTGATCCCTGCCATGCCCCTGTGCAGTGGGCAGGGCAGGTGCTATTCCTGTACTGCAGTCAGAAAACAAAGAAGTTCAGTAATTTGTCCAAAATTTCACTGCTACTTAGTGTGGAATTCAGACTTGAATGTGGGAGTTTTAACACAAAGCATGGTGCAATCACCAAAGTACTTCCTTCCCCTTTCCCAAGGGGCACCACATGTCTAGTGGGACATAATGTCTGAAGAGGTGATCTGGGGCCAGGTCAAAGAAGGCCTTGAATTTCAGGCTAAGGAACTTGGACTTTTTATGTTCCAGCTGGTGAGGACTTATGGGAGGTTGTTGTTTTTTTTTCTGTTTTTTTTGGGAAAGTTTGTAATAAAGTATGAATATTAATTATTAATGATATTTGTGAGGTTCCATATGAATTTAATTGCATATTAATATTTATTTAAAATAAACATACAGAAAATAAATTTCATTTTAAGAACCAGAGTGAAAGACTTGGGAGTCAAAGGAGTCATCTTTGATGGATTCAGAGGGTTGTTAATCAAATAAAACTTGAAACACCACTATGTTCCAGGCATCATGCTAAGATGGTAAGGACACAGAGGTGACTGAGATGCAGGATGTTGTTGGTATAAAGTGAGATCATATAAGCAGCTATAGCCAGCTGAAAGTTTATCATTGCTGTCCTGAATAATGAACGATATGTTTGAGGGCTGAGAAAGCCCTTGATACTGCTAGGTGGAGCTTCAATGCAAAGAAAGTGCTTGGTCGAAGCCTCTGCTGCAGGCATTCAGCCTCTCCCCAGGCAGAGGTGCAGTGGGTATTATCAGATTGGACCACAAGGATACTGATTTACAGGACAAGGCCCTCCCTCATGCACCAGTATCTGGGAAAATCAGAATCATCTGCAAGAATTTCCTAACACTATGCCCCAGGAAGATCTTTATAATCACTGCCATGGCCAGCCATGGTTACTGACAAGAATCTGGGTATCCCTCTGATGTGTCAGGAATAAGATACAGGCTGAAAACCACAGAGGAAGATTATCTGTAAGTTGTTTGGCTTGAGGAAGGGGGTGGAGGAGGATAGGCCATGAGATCTGGTTCTACATAATAGGGATTAGATTTGTTCTGTGTGACCCAGTGGAGTAGAACTAGGAGAGATTGGGGAAGAGCATTCTAACTGCTAAGACTGGACTCCAAAGACAGCGTGAAGCTGCCAAGAGAGGCAGTCAGTTCTCTGAGACCAGACGTGTCCAAGTAGAGATGGTAGAGATGACATGGAGGGATTCAAACACTAGAAGGGTGTTTAGATCAAATGGCCCTTTTATCATGAGATGCAGTCCTACTTATTGCATGATGGCAGTTAGTGCTGTTGGAATCAAGCAGAAAGATTTCAGGGATTGGGTTGGTCAGAGATGTTAAATTACTTCATTCTGTGCACTGTAATCTCTACTATGCCAAGGCACTGTTCAGGTGCTAGGGATATAGGGGTCAAAATACGGGAAGCCTACTTAAAAGGGGGCACAGACCAGAGGCAGGGTAGGCGTTAACTAAGACTCACCTACTGTATGTGAAGCACCCTTAGATTCTTTATGTATTTCTAATTCTTTCAACAACACTGCACGGTAGCGATCATCCCCACTTTAAGACAGGAGATAGGATGAGAGGCTAAATGAGTTGCTGGGCTTGTGTGGGATAGAATGTGGGCTTTGCAGTCAAGTGATTTGTATAAGAGGGCAATTGATTAACTCTAAGCATCAGTTTCTCATATGTAAAATGGGGATGACGACAGCACTCCACCTCAAGAAGTGGGAGGATTAAATAAGATGATGCCTACAGAGTGCTCAATGCATGGACCTGGCTTGGCAGGTTGAAAGCGCTCAGTGAATTACTGTACCTATCAATCTCGTCACCAGAGGCTGCATAGTGAGTGGCCAAGACCGAATTTGAACTCAAGTCTCTCCGCGTTCTTTCCTGGGCTGCTAGAAGGGGTAATCCAGAACTCAGGTTCCCCCATCACTGTCCCGCACTCTCAGGCCGCGCCCCATCCCCGCCCATCGCCTCCAGGCCACTCCCCCTTCGGCCGACCGGACGTCCGGTCAAGTGGAACGCGCCCCCAAGGCCCCGCCTCGCCCGCCGGAGCCGCTCAGTAAGCGCGGCCGAGATTGGGCGAGCGTTTGCGGCCCTGGCTGGTCGGAGGCTCCGGGTACGTAGCGCGCGGCGCGGGCGGGTGAGTTCGGGCCCGGCTTCGGGGTGGGGGTGCGCTGGGCAACTGGCCGCGGCGCTGCCTTCCTCCCCTCCGCGTGCGGCTCCCCGGATCTGTAGGACTGGACCTTCCCCGAGGCCGGGCTCTGGGCATCTTGTTACAATTTATTGAGCACGTTCCGTGGAGCAGATCGTGGGTCAAACGCCTTACATCCAAGGGCTCAGAGCCTTCACAGCAGCCCTACAGAGCAAAGTGCTATTATCCTTGTTTTACAGTTGTGGAAACTGAGAAAGCCTCACAACTAGAAAGCAGCGGAAATTGTAGATTCGAACCCAGATTCGAGTCCAATGTCAGTACACTTTAGAACTTTGTGGTTTGACTTTAAACCAACCTCTGCCACCTCTAGTTGTGTGATTTGGGGTGGTTTTCCGCCCCTCAGTTTGCTCATCTGAAAAATGGGGAAGACGATACCTTTCTCAGTGGGCGGGTGTCAAGTGCCGAGTGCTCATCTCCGCTTTCCAGGCCGGGCTTCTCGGCTTCCCTCTCCCCGGCGGCCGCGGTGCGGAGCTCCCACGCATCTGCGAGTAGAGGGGCGGCCAGACTGCCTGCTTCTCTTCCCTCCCAGTCTACCAGATGGAGGCGTTTGACATTCCTGATGTTGGTTTTGCTTATAAAGTTTTCAATATTTTTCCTCTCTCTTAACTGTGGAGAAATTACCACCCTAGTGAACTTTGACAATTAAGTCTTAACTCTAAAGTTGTTTTTAAAATGTTATTTTTTTTTAGAGGGATGGAGGTGCTTGGGGAGCTGGTTTTACTTGGATAAAACCGATTGACTTGGTGGGAAAGGGGGTGTGGGCATAGACCGGGGGAAATGGGTGAATTGCCATAAAGAGCTTTGGCTGATGAATAGAAACTGGACCGGCTGAATGGAGTGGTTTTGTCTTAGCAGGGCCCTAACTTTCCACTAAATCTTCTTCGGTCTACCCTGGGCAAGGTCTGAATCTGTTCTCCTGAGCGATGTTTCGAGGGTTTCAGAGCCTTAGAAAAAAAACTTAGGGCTGATAGTTGAAGACAGGCAAGGAGTGTTTTTGTTTTCTTCAATTCAGTTTTACTGAGATGTATTAACATAACCTACAGTCATCCACAGTGTACAGTCATTTACAGTACCATCATACAGTTGTGCATTCATCACCACAATCAATTTTTGAACATTTTCATTACTCCAAAAAATAAAAAATAAAAATAAGAATAAAAATACAAGTAAAGAAGAACACCCAAAACATCCCATCCCCCTATTATTCATTTAATTTTTGTTCCCGTTTTCTGCTCATCTGTCCATACACTGAATAAAGGGAATGTGAGCCACAAGGTTCTCACAATCACACGGTCACACAGTGTAAGCCATATAGTTATGCAATCATCTTCAAAAATCAAGGCTACTGGGTGGCAGTTCAACAGTTTCAGGTATTTCCTTTTAGCTATTACAATACACTAAAAACTAAAAAGGGTTATCTATATAATGCATAAGAATAACCTCCAGAGTGACTTCTCAACTCCATTTGAAATCTCTCAGCCACTGAAACTTTTATTTTGTTTGAATTCTCTTCCCACTTTGGTTGAAGAAGACTTTCTTACTCCCACAATGCCAGGTCCAGGCTCATCCCCGGGAGTCATGTCCCACGTTGCCAGGGAGATTTACACCCCTGGGGGTCATGTCCCATGTAGGGAGGAGGGCAGGGCCAACATACCAAGTTGGTTTAGAGAGAGGCCACATCTCAGCAACAAAAGAGGTTCTCTGGGGGAGACTCTTAGGCACAATTATAAGTAGGCTTAGCCTCTCCTTTGCAGTAACAATTAGCTTTGCTTTGAAAACTACCCACTCACATTAGCTTGACAGCTAAAATTTTTCTTTGAAAGTTTCCATAGTTGGAAAAGATAGGATTTCTGCTTAATTATAAATGTTGACATTTAAAAATCTGTTACAGTACTCTTTAAACGTGTGTAATGGAATCTACCATAGTGACTTGATTTACTTCATCATCCTTTGGTAAAAAAATACATGAGCTAGTGTTTATATAACAGTCAAAATTTTGCATTGTTCTTTTTTACTTCCTGAACTAATATTTCCATTTTATTTCCTCTGCAGATGTTTTTTTCTAGTATGATAGATTTTATGCCTGAAAGACTTTGGTTTATCGTCCTACTTCCCCATGACCAAAAATATGTATAAAAATTAACATTTAAACATTTTCAAAAATTGAATTGTGATCATAGTGTTAAGAATTTTCTTTCTGAATTAGTTATTACAATCATTAAATATACAATTGATCAAAACAACATAAATATATCACAGTTTTGGTAATTGTTAAAGATAAGTTCTATTGGAAATGCTTCCTAATAAGATAGATGGAGCTATTTTTTTTTTTTAGTTCATGCATCCATCCGTGTATATTTGCTAGAATGAAACAGCTAGTTTTTGTTTGTTTTCATGGCTGTAAGCATTGAAAAAGTTTGCTTATGTAAATAAGTACACATGAATTGAAGCTGTTTTGTTGCAGCAATGTCACTAGATTCTTTGAACACCTGAGTTTTGGGTAAAAAAATCACATAGTGATATATGATTCAAATTGATTTATTAATGATCTGTCAGTGGACATTTCTTTTAGGTCCTCCTGTAACTTTGTTGAAAGCATAGGTGTGGAAACCTGACCTCGGCAAAAGGCTTTGCTTTATGGGCACTGCAGGCTGCCTCATTCTCAGTATGGCTGCTCATATATATTTTTTTAATTAAATTCAGTTTTATTGCAATATAGTCACATACCGTACAATCATCTGTGGTGTACAATCAACTGTTCACAGTACCATCATATAGTTATGCATCCATCACCCCAATCTATTTTTGAATATTTTCCTTACACCAGAAAGAATCAGAATAAGAAATAACAGTAAAAAAGAACACCTAAAACATCCCCCCCATCCCACCCTATTTTTCATTTAGTTTTGTCCCCATTTTTCTACTCATCCATCCATACACTCGATAAAGGGAGTGTGATCCACAAGATTTTCACAATCACACTGTCACCCCTTGTAAGCTACATTGTTATACAGTCATCATCAAGAGTCAAGGCTACTGGTTTGCAGTTTGATAGTTTCAGGTATTTACTTCTCGTTATTCCAATACATTAAAACCTAAAAAGTGTTATCTATATAGTGCATAAGAATGTCCACCAGAGTGACCTCTCGACTCTGTTTGAATTCTGTCAGCCACTGAAGCTTTATTTGGTTTCATTTCACATTCCCCTTTTGGTCAAGAAGATGTTCTCAATCCCACAATACTGGGTCCAGATTCATCCCTGGGAGTCATATCCTGCGTTGCCAGGGAGATTTACACCCCTGGGAGTCAGGTCCCATGTAGGGGGGAGGGCAGTGAGATCACCTGCTGAGGTGGCTTAGTTAGAGAGAGAGAGGTCCACATCTGGGCTGCTTATATTTTGAACCATCCCTTTGGGGTGCCCAGGGTTTTTCCCACTATTGGACAATATAAGATCTGGGATGGGTGGGTAGTTAATGCTTTTCTTTAAGTGAGGGAAATGGGTGAGTTTCAGCAGGAGCTAGCAAAGGAAATCCTATAGGCACACTCTCAGACAGGTCTGTTTAGCTGGAGAGAAGCTGTGGAAACTGAGCTGGAAATTTTTTTCCCTTATAAACTGCCTTTGTGCCCCTTGGAAAATCTTCATGTCTTCCCCCAAGGATTCTCACTGCTCAGCGTGAACACTACCTGGAAGTACCTCATGGGCAAATATCTAACATCTTTTAACTTCCATTCCCTTACCTTTCGAATGGCAATAAATCAAAGAACTTATTTCGGGGGGTTGTGCTGATCAGGTGAAATCAAGGATGTCCCTGGCTCACAGGAATTACTCACATCGTGTTTGCTTTCATACTCTAGTTCCTATTGGCTCAGAAACTCACCTTTCTAGACACTGCCTGAATTTCCTCATCTGTGACCCAAGATATTGTCAGCCCAGGAATGTGGGGGTGGGAAGTAATGTGAAAAAGGTTTTGTAATTCTCACAGTAGATTCTCTGGAGCAGACATATTCTTATTTTATAACAATAACAGTTAATGTCAAGTTCCTTCTTCTTAAGAGCTAGACCTTTTGCTGACTATTTTATGTGTTCATTCAACAAATAATTTTTGAGAAACTTGTACTTGGCAGGCCCTGTTTTAGGTACCACCTTGGATGTGATAATGCCTGGATTCTAGAAAGAGAGGCAGGTTACAAATAAACACATTAAATATATAATATATCAGGTGGTAATGAGTTAGTAAGTGCTATGAAGAAAAATGAAACAGTAAGGAGAACAGAGAGTGAAGTGGAGTGCTGTTTTCTATAGTCAGGGACAGTCTCTGATAAGGTGACGGTTGGGTGGAGAAGAAGGTGAACCATGGGGCCCCCTGGTTCCATGTTGTGCAAACAGCCTGTCCATGGGGCTGAGGTGGGAGTGTGCCCAGCGTGCTGGAGGGGATCGAGGGGGACAGTGACAGACGATGCTTGGAAAGGATACAGCCTGCATCTATCATGAAGCCCTTGTAGGACCCCCGGAGGACTGGGGTTTGACTTGGCGTGAGATGGGAGCCATTGGAGGTTTTTGAGCAGAGGGCTGGCATTTTTAAAGCATCACACTGGTTTCTGTGTTGCGAATAGACTGTCGGGGAGCACAGGCAGTGGCAGGGAAGTCATTTAGAGGTGACCGCAGTACTCCTATAGGGGAGCGTGGACCAGGGGTGTCTGGCCTGATTGTGAGGGTGGGAGGTAGAGCTGGCAGGGTGTCCTGGTGGACAGGATGAAGACTGTGAGAGAGGAGCCAAGAGGACATCGGGGTTTTTGGCCTGAGCAACTAGAAGCGCCATTTACACAAATGGGGTGGACCACGGTGACTGTGACATGGCACACACTGAGTTAGGGAGGATGAGGTGACTGTGACTTATGCCACCTCTTTTAATCCTGACAAAGCCCCCGTGAGTAGTCATTATTAAGCCCATTTGACCTTCTAGGAAACAGAAGCTCTGAACTCTGAAGTAAATTGCCCAAGGCCACAGCTAGTTAAGGGACAGAGCTGAGATCCAAACGTGCCCGTGGCCTGCGTACTGTATCGCAGGTGCCTCCAGGAGTTGGCTTTCCTGCATCAAGTCCAGCAGGGCAGTCTAGGCTAGACCACCTCCCCGCTTACTCATATAAGCTCCCTGGAGGGGTGTTTTGTACTCAAGTAGAAAAGAGAGACCTCACCCTCCCTACTCTTGGTGTTGGGAGGTGGGGGGGGCTGACCTTCAACCCCTCCTCTTGTGGCTCCCTCCAGGTAATTGGCAGCTTGGAGGAGGTAGTGGCTTAATAGGCTGAGCTAGATGGAGAGAACTTTGACTCAGGGAGGTTTAAACAGCAACCTCTCACCAATAATGAAAGATTAGGACTGGGGAAACCGTATGTTAACTATTAACTGGAAAACAGTATGATTTGCAACCAGCAGTTCCAGAAGAAAATAATTGGGTCCCAAGGCAGGGAATGACTTGTTTTCATGAATGATTATATTGATCATTGGAGCAAAATAGATACATCCCCTTTGGAAAGCAAGTCAAAGGAAGCGTCTGGCTGGTCAGGCACACCCAGCGGGAGATCCTGGGAGGCTGCGAAGGAGGAAAGGAAGCTGCAGGCTAATGAGGAAGACGAGTCCTGGCCCCTTACAGCAAGGTGGGGGCTGTTGATGGGAGATGTGAAGCAATGGAACTTGCTTCCAACTTAAATCCTGAGCTCTCCCAAGGGAGGGGGGAGAGAGTGTCCATCCACACCACAATCCCTTATTCTGTTTAACCCACTGGGCATTTTGTCTGTTTCCTTTTTTTTTTTTTCAGGGGATAGTTACTAGCAGCAAGTCTCCAGCCTCCCCTTTGCTGCTGACAGGAGAGTGTGACCCCACATGTTGCCCCTCCTCTTTCCCAGACTGATACCTCAGCCTGCTCATGGAGTCATTCATTCATTCAGTCATTCATTTAATGAGTGGTTATTGAGCATTCACTCTAATAACAAAGAGGGAACACTGACTGAGTGCTTAGTGTATGCCAGGCACTATTCTAAGCAGTTTACATGTATATACTCATTTACTCTTCAGCAATTCAGAGAAGTAGGTGCCATTAGCCCCATTTTTTGGAAGAGGAAACTGAGTCATAGGAAAGTCAAGTGACTTGACAGTGTCTAAAAGTGACAGAGCCAGGATATGTGCCTGACACGACCCAGGGATATAAAAAGGACATGGCTCTTGACCTCATGGAGCTTCTTGTATCTACCACATTAGATAGTCACACAAACAAAAGTACAAACTGTGAAGGGCATGAGGGAGGGAGAGTAAATGAGTGGTGAGAGCTCTGGGACCTGATTTGTACTGGGTGTTTGGTTAGGGCCAGTCTGAAAAGCAACTGGACTTGCTCCTTCACAGCTGTCAGGTCCTTGTTCAGAGAATCCTCCTGGTCCCTCATTGAAAACAACATCCCATCGCTCTTAACACCCTTACCCACCTCATTTTCTTCATAGCACTCACACACATACTCTTGAGTTTTCTTACATCTCTCCTCACCATTCCACCCCGTGTGCTGGAGTGCAGGCTCGGTGAGGGCAGGGCCTCTTGTTCGGAACAGTGCCTGGTGTCTAATTAGCTGAAAGGTTGAACATGGGAATAAATGAAGAGTTAACCAGGAGGAGAGTGTTCTGGGGAGAAGGAACAGCATATCCAGAGGCTCAGAGGTAGGAAAGAGCCTGCATGTTCTGCAACAGAAGGCAGGCCATGAGCACAGGTGTGGACAAGGAGTGACCGAGAGGATGGAGGGGTGGCAGTGGGCAGGTCACACTGGGCCTGGAGGCCTCTGAGGTGCGAGGAGGGAAAAGGCAGTGAGGTTTTAAGCAGGAGAGTGACATGATGAAGTGTTCACTTTAAGCCAGAAGCAAGGCAGGGACATGTGGGTCAGGTCAGAGACTACTGCTGGTGGCTTAGATTAGCCGAGTACGGGGTGCTGGTGGCTTAGATTAGCAGGGTGAGCCCGGTGGAGTTAGAACTCAGGCAGGCCACATGGGGAAGTTCGGCTATTAGTCTGGTGGCCTGTGAAGCAGCCCACTGTCATTTTTGCCTCAGAAAACTCCAGAAAAGACTTCTTCCCAGGTATATTTCCTTGGTCTTCTTGGAGCCCAAGAGGTAAGAGCTGAAAAGGCA
This sequence comes from Bradypus variegatus, assembly GCA_004027775.1. NCBI lineage: Eukaryota > Metazoa > Chordata > Mammalia > Pilosa > Bradypodidae > Bradypus > Bradypus variegatus. Next base: position 12,719 of record PVKY010009738.1, read on the forward strand.
GTTTGAAGAAACCTAATGAGAGGGGCTCACTGTTTATGGGGCACAGTAGCATTTGATCCTCATCTCACAGATGTGGAAGCTCAGGCTAAGGACACCCCAGAGGTCATACCAGGTTTGGGGTGCAGATACTACTCTCTGACTCAGAAGTCTTTACCCTTTTCTTTACACCACTACCTTTCCATTGATGTGGGAAATGAGAGAAAAAAAAGGATTGGATGTGGCTCCTGCTGGAGCTGTCCCACCTTGGCCTTTGACTCCCTTGCCCGGGATTAGTTCCAGAATCCAGCTTCTCTGTTACTGTGGGACTCAGTGTTCTCCTTGCTCCTTCAGTCAAGCTTTTGGTGTTGAGGAGGAAGATGCCCGGGCCACCAACAGTCATTTCTTTGGTTCACTGGCT
>PVKY010009739.1:0-13096 GCA_004027775.1 Bradypus variegatus
GATTATAACCATGTAACCAAATAAACCCCTTTTTATGAAAGCCAATCCATTTCTGGTGTTTTGCATCCTGGCAGCATTAGCAAACTAGAACCAGTGTCTTAATGTAGAATATAGGAAACGTACAGATAGAAGCTAAGAAGGGGGAGTAATTAATAATATGTACAAACTTGTTAATGAGGTTGAACTTAAAGGTATGGGAATGAACGGGTGATGACAGTTCATTAATCGGATTATAAGTATCAGTGCCTACTGAAGGAGAACATGACTGAAAGGGGTTGTTTAAAGTCATGTATCTCACAGATTAGCACCACAAATATAAATAAGTTCTTGCACGATCTAATTCTAAGATACGATACTTGTACAAAGAGTTAACAGCAGAGTGGTACACAGGAAAAACTACCTATTGCATACTATGGACTATATGTAATAGGATTACTTCACTAGTACCACTTTACTAATACTAAGGATAAATAATTGGGGGGGTGGATAAGAGCAATGGGGTGTTTTGGGTTAAGATAATTGTTTACAATTGAGAGTGATGATGATTGTACAATTAAGTGAGGCTAATGTGTGACAATGATTGTTTATTTAGGACAGAATATATGCTGTGTGAAATTGGGGCCCCCTAATTAATAAGTCAAGCCCTCGATCTTGCGACTTGCTCTTATGAAAGTTACTGCTATAAAGGGGAGGCTAAGCCTACCTATAATTATGCCTAAGAGTCACTTCTAGAGAAATTCTTTGTTGCTCAGATGTGGCCTTTCTCTCTTTAAGCCCAACTCTTCAAATAAATTCATTACTCTCCCCACTACGTGGGACATGACTTCCAGGGGATTCACTCTCCCTGGTGACATCTGACATGACTCCCAGGAATGAACCTGGCCCTGACACTGTGGAACTGAGAATGCGTTCTTGACCAAAAGGGGGAAAAGAAATATAACAAAATGTTTCAGTAGCTAAGAGATTTCAAAGAGTCAAGAGGCTATCCTAGAGGTTACTCTTATGCAAGCTTCAGCTAGATACTCCAAATGGCCTCAGTATGCCAAGCCCAAATCAACAGTAGTCCCCAAAATCCTAAAGAATACCCAGGTCCCTATACTTGGCATTGTGGGACTGAGAAAGACTTCTTGACCAAAAGGGGAAAGAGAAATGAACCAAAATAATGTTTCAATGGCTGAGAGGTTTCAAATAGAGTTGAGAGGTCACTCTGGAGGTTATTCTTATGCATTCTGTAGATATCCCCTTTTAGTTTTTAATTTATTGAAATACCTAAAAGGAAATACCTGAAACTGTTGAACTGCAACCCAGTAGCCTTGATTCTTGAAGATGATGGTATAAATATATAGCTTACACGGTGAGACTCTGTGATTGTGAAAAACTTGTGGCTCACATTTCCTTTATCCAATGTATGGACAGATGAGTAGAAAAATGGGAACAAAAATTCAATGACTGGTAGGGTGTGTGTGGAGGGGATGGGATGTTTTAGGTATTCTTTTTTACTTTTATTAATTAATTTATTTATTTTGAGCAATGAAAATGTTCAAAAATTGACTGTGGTGATGAATGCACAACTGTATGATGGTACTGTGAACAAATGACTGTACACTTTGGATGACTGTATGGTATGTGAATATATCTCAATAAAACTGAATTTAAAAACAGTAAAATAAAAAAAAATTAAAAAAAAACAATACCCAGGTCCCTATCTGAGACTCTATAAAAGTTTCACTCACTAAGACTAAGTTTATTCTTCAGAAACTTAAAACCTCCAGATTGTTCCTAGTCCAGAGAAGTCCCCAAACCCAGAGGCAACAGCCTCTTTGAGAATACCAACCAGCTATATCCCCCTTTCCCATAATGTCGACACCGCTTTCCAATATGAACACACAGTGATCACTGTCCAGCTATCCCTGAAGATTGAGACAGTGATCAAATGAGAGGGAGGTGTAGCAACAGACAAGATACAATTTAACAAAGGAATATGACTACTGAATCATTATATCAATTTTTTTTTTTTTTAGTGTCTGGTGCATTAGAACAGCTAGAAGGAAATATCTGAAGCTGTGGAACTGTAACCCATATCATACTTTGAAATTTACTCTATAACTACTTGTTAAACCGTACTCTGAAAGTTACGTTTCTGTCTACATGCTACATTTCACAATAAAAAATGTTAAAAAAAAAAAAAAAAGCAACTGCAAAGTAGAACTGAAAATCTTGCAAAAGATGCAAGATTCTGGGAAGTTGATCGAAGTGTTATTGGAGAACTGCTTGAATCACATGCAAATCCACTGACAAAAGGAGAATCTGGCAGATTAAGGTCAACCATTGTGGAAGAGATTCCTGGTTGTTCATCAAAGTATCCATTTTCCTTTTCCTACTTAATAATCTTGTAGGAACAATATAACCTTTCCTACTTAATTACAGAACCTTGATTTTTCAGTAACTGCAATACCTGCATTTCTATTTAACAATAAATAAAAAGATATTAAACCAGTCTAAACCTAAGTCTAAAACATGGATGTAGATCGGTTTTTAAATCCAAAAACCTAAACCTAAGGTCTCAGAGAATCCCCTTCTCCTTAAGTAAACAGCTGCTGCTGCATCCTAGTTGGACCCTATCTATTTAAGGAAAGGGGCAATGTTTTACGATACTAGAGTCCACGGATGAAAACGCTGTGTTTGGGGGAGAAAGAAGGTACTGAAGTAAGTTTGACATAAGAAAACATCTTGCAGACCTTAAGGTCTGCATCCTAAACCTGGTGCAAGGCAGAAGCATGTGGAGATAACAACAAATTCTCCCAAAACCCAAAGCAATTAAGGAAAACAAAATACACTACTCGACTGTAAGTCATGGACCATAAATTCTCAAAAGGTAGTGGGTTGCTTAAGATGAAACTAACAAGGAGGGCAAGAGACAGAAGGGAGAAAATGGAAAATTCCAATCCCCATACCTCACCCATAGACCCCAGTTAGTTCAGAGGCTTCAAAAGCCAACTGGTAATCTCTGATTTAAATGTGTACAAACCATTCACAATGTGCCAACTTCTCTAACCTCACCTCCCTTTGTTTAAACTAATAAAAACCCATGTGTCCAACAGCCTGGCATGTTTCTCTCTGGAGCATACCTGCACTTATCCTCTTAAGCATGTACTTTCTTTCTCTTCAATAAACTTCTCACTTGCTTATATCTGCTTGCCTCATCCTTGAATTTCTTCTCCCAACAAGACATTGAACCTGGAATGGGGGCTCCCGTGACAAAGGAGAACCAGTAACACTCTCACATGTGTTCTCAATAAATTTTCTACTTGTTTATTCTTATGCTGTGCTGTACCCTTGAATTCTTTCTCAGGGCATGGCCAAGAACCTGGAAGCTGAGTACGGTAACAGTTTGAGGACTGGTGAACTGCAGTTTACAGGCAGACCAGTTAATGTCACCTGCAGCTGGAAGTCAATGTGTTGTAAATACAAAAAGATACATATGAGAGGAAGATGAATAAGAAAATAGATACATAGAAGTAAGCTACATAAAATAATTAATTCAGACACAACTGAAAACGAGACCACCCAAATATGGGTTCGTCGCTCTGCAAGCTTAATGTACAAACACAACAAACACAGCTGGAGACCTGGTTAGTCTCAAATCTGCCCTCCCGTAGCTATTTTTCTTGTGACTTTTATACAAGTTAGAGATAAAGTTAATCATATTGGGTGACTAACATTTAGCGGGGGTCTAGAAAACTTCACTAGTTTCATATCTCAGTTATTTACCACATCCTTTAAGGTTACATTCTTTAGGGTACTCGATGCATGGTGCCTCCTAGTCTAGGGCGGGAAGTATGAAAGAATACAAACAACAGTGATAAATGTGCAGTTTAACTAGTGCTCTATATGACTGAGTGCACATTCTACATTTTGTTTCTCTGTGAGACTAACATTTTAAGTACATAGTTTGCTTACAGCTTCAGAGTTACATTTAAAATACTAATTAATACATTTAAAATACTGCACAACGACTTCAGCACAAAGGCCAGGAAACATACAAAGGCATTCCCACAGATATCTACTGCACTCACCAGGCACTTTGCACTGACCGTGCTAGCAGCTGGTGAACAAACACAAGGTCCTCGCAGTCAGAGATTGCTTAAAGAAACTAGAAGTTAATATCTTCATAAAGGTCTTAAATTCCTCTACTGTTGTCCATGTTCCCATCATGGACACCAGTAGACAGGCAAACCAGGTTTTGCAGTCACTCATACCCACATTTGCTTTTGAATTCTTAGAAAACAGGACCACAGTCACAAAACTGAAAAATTCCCATAAATCTCCTTAGACCCATGTATTTTCTATAAACAAAGCTTGCAATATAAAAAAAGCAACCAGTGACTCTTCTAACACTTATTGGTATATGAGATGTTTTGGAATTTTAAAAATGTAAAACCTCTTTTGTTTACCTTGTCCAGCGTTCAAATCCGTTCTTTTCATAACCCACCTTTCGCGGGTGTACTGAAGACTTTCATTAACAGCGCCACACATCCAAGACAGAACAAAGAGCTCCTCTTAATAACAGGGGCGCTGCCTGTCTTAAAAGATGGCATGTGTTTACCGATGACTGTTTTTCCTCTAAATTAACACGTGAGGAGGATTTGACTTCTACAAGCTACACCCGGTAACACAGAAGGGGGGCGGGAACCTTACTTAAGAGTAGCTGATTTCAGGCCAGCAGCACTTCTTTCTTTGGGAGTTTCGGATACGCTGTATCAATGGATTCCTCACCCAATGCCTCACAACACCTTAAAAACGGCTCGCCAATGGAAGCATCCTCGCCTCACAAAGAGGTAACTAGGTCAGACCTGACACACAACCGGTACCCTAATGCCGAACGCCAGCCGGAGGAGCCTGACTTTGGAGTCACAACAGCAGCAGAGGTGGAAGCACTTTTGCTCGATAACTGTTTAACGCGACCCTCTGCTAACGGCATCTTCGCTTGCGCGCGAAGAGCGAGGACAGAGAAAGGAGGGTCGCGATCCCCAGGACGCGGGTTTCCGCCCAGGAGAAAGGGGCCGGAGACCCGGGCCACCTCCCCGCCACCTTCCATCACTCCCACGGCGGTACCTGTTTCCTCATGTTATTCATCACTCCCATGAAGCCCGCCAACAATTTAGCTTCTTCTCGAGCAGCAAGTTTCTTCTCGGTCTTTTTCTTGCTGCTCTTCTCCACCCCGGAGGCTGCCATCCTCCCTCAGCTCGGTTCACGCTCGGGGCTAGCCGGGCCGGGCGAGAGGCTGCACTCTCCGGGCACGCTGGGACTTCTGTTTACCAAACACGGAAGCCGGCACTGCAGCTGCAGCGCCCTGCTCCAGAGCGAGCGGGCGAATGAACTGCGACGGCAGGCGGGCCGCGGCAGCTCAGCCACTGCAGAAAGACAAGGCCGGGCTGCCCCTCAGGAGTTCGCGGGAGGCGAAGGAGCCTGCGCACTTCGCGCCAGAGAGCGGGGGCGCTACGACCAGGGCAGGGGGCGGGGCCTGCGCGTCACAGCCGCGCGACGCGCGGACACTGCAGCCGCTTTCGTTCCTTCCCGTCACTGAGCGAATGTTACCCCGGGGCTGGTCCCATGTCTTCTCTCATCTGCCCCACACTGATTGGTTTCCCAGTTTTAGATTACGTGGCTATATTATCCTTTTTGGATAATTGGGCGGCGGAACACATTGATGTGTCTCCCACTGTGTAAGCTCCATGGAAGTGGGGTTGGTGTTTTTCTTCACTGCCTTTTCACTGCTTTATTATTGTAGGCGCTCGACGAACATTTATTGAATGGAGAAGAGAATACCGCATATTGCAAGTTAAAGGCTTATTATATGGAGCGCAAGGTTTATTTTCTTGGGGTTCATATAGCAAGAACACACAGTCCACTTGATGTCCGCTTGGCGTGGAATGCTTTCCTTCTAGGCTGGATTCCTCCTCAATATTTGAAACTGAGATTAGGTGCCAGCTCCAGAAACTTTCAGTTAGGCTTTCCCAATGTTCTAGGGGAATACGAAACTCAGTCACAGAACTCACGAAAGTACTTTTTGTAACTATAGGCATTTCTTTTTTCTAAATTGTAATATGCTGGGTTATTTGAAATTGAATATTATTTTACATTCGGAAAACTCTACATAGCCCCTTGATTTTCTGCCTAGATCTATTTAAGAATATATAGAGACACCTTTTATGTAAAATAATTAACGCTATTGAAACATTGTACATTCTCTTAATGAGGAAAAATGATACAGTATAACACATGAAAAAGCAGGAGGCATGTGCCTCCATTTTTACAAAAGAAAACATTCATATACCTCTTGTGCACTTTATCTTTTTTTCTTTTAAACTACAGGTTCTCAAATGAGCTATTTTGACTAGTCAATAATTTTAAGATTTAGAGTAGACCCTGGAAAGAGGAACCATTTATTCCTAATGAAATTGGAAATGGAAAGTTTTGTTTACCAGTTTTGTAACAAGGCAAATGAAACAAGGAGCAACATCCTTACTACTTGATATTGGAACTGTCCTGGTCATGGAAGAATCAGGTTCAAAAAAGACCAGCACAGGATAAGCATGAGGCTTAGGACACCAACTGCCTGGTTGCAAAGTCAAGCACCCCCACTTTCTAGTAGTGGGACACTAAATAAACTGCTTGATTTTTCTTGTGCCTCTGTTTTCTAATCTGTAAAAATGGGATAATAGAACCTATGACATAAAGTTTATAAAATGCTTAGAATGGTGCCAACATAAAATAATCACTCAGTTTACTGAGTTGCTAATATAAACTATTATTATTTAATCTAGAATTTCCAAAAATGTATTCCTAAGAACACCAGTCTTAGGAACACTCCACCCCCAACCCCACTTGGAAACAGGTTCCTTGGGAATATAACTTTGGGAAATGATTATAAAATATGTTCTTCTTGGAAAGATCCAAAAATATATTTGCATATTGAATGCTTGGAGAAGATTTGCAGTAAGGAAACCTATTCAACTCTGTTGTAGTAGACTACCTTTTTAGTTGTCAACTCAGCCCAGCCCCATTTTCTATGAATTATTCACTCTTCTACCCACCCAGGAGGAGTGTGCCCCTAAAATGGTCCTTGTTTTGTGGGAACTTACTCTACCTGTTCTCAGTTTATTGAGTCAAGATTGAACACCTGAATCAATGGTGAAGCCAATTAATAATCAGGAGTGAAGATAATCAGATTCTTTCTGGTGATTGAACAGATGGATGTTGTTGAGCTGGCATATGGAAGTTCTACTAAGAATATGTACAAGGGGCAGAAACCCAGAGAAAAGTCAGACAAGAAACAAGGTGTGGGGTGTGTGTGTATGTGTATGTGAGAGAGAGACTGGGATTTACAGTGAGGTTAACAAAGCATAAAGTTCAGAGCCTCTCACTTGAACAGACCCCTTTCAAGGCTGGGGTCCTAGAAATGTGTTCAATAGGTTTGTAAAACTTACAAAAGATATTTTAACTGCAATAGGTTGATTCTGCTGTCTCTTTCTACTCTTAACCATACTTCTATTACTGTCAGATGGTGTTGGAGGGGCCATGGGTATTTTGCGAAACTGGCTAAGGATAAATTGAGTTGGGAATATACTTTGTTAGGGTTTAGTGGGATATATTTTTGTAGATCATAGTTACTTTCATTTATGATTATGTTACTTTTATCTACTCTGATGTAAGGATCGCTTCCAAGAATACTCCTTTATGCCCACTCTGCCAACTCTGTGTTGAATGAAAAGATTCAGGGCCAGAGATCTTGTCACTATATGTATTATCATGCCCAACACTTGAAGTATGTAAGTAGTGGAGGAGAAGCAAGTTTAAAATATATAGAACCAGAAGTTGGCTGTGGAAAATTCTTTCAATGTAAATGTAAAATTGTAAGCAGAAATGTATAATTGTAAGCAGAGGGTTTGTTACTCATTGATTCAGTCAAAAACTGAAGAAATAAACTTGGCATGAATATACTTGATAATACCATATGTAAATTACAAATATGACCTCAACTTCTAGAACTCAGAGTAAGGGCATCTGAAAATCCACTGCTCTGTAAAACCAACAAGAGCACTGGCAAAAACTAGAAATTAAAGAAAGAAATTTAAATAAAGACATGCAACAATCCAAAAAGTATTTATTCAAGAAAAACTGCTGAATATTGATAAAAACAGTAAGATATGGCATTTTAACTTAGCCTAATCCCATCCCCCTCTCTCCAGCTCTGTGTTAGCCTTGAAAGCCAGCAGCCTTGCAACTATGGTAGTTGAGAAACTACCAACCTAGCAGACACTGGAAGACGTAGAACAGGTTTCAAATTCCCCGAAATTCCCAGAGAATTGTCACTATAGGGCAGCTCTCTGAAAAGTTCCATCTTCAGGGCTTGTTTTTATTTGACCCGACTGAGAACTTGTTCTGTGCAAATAACCCTACCCATAGGGCATTTGTCAAAAAGCAATCAGCAGCAAATGTTTAATATTGTAGCTACCTGAGGTGGCATTACCAACTGGAGATAGAAAGAGGCTGATTTAAAATGGAAAAATTGATGAGATGTCCATGGGAAATTTGGAAAGCTCTACCATATTCCTGACAATTTCGAAGACATTCCCAAGAAAAACCTAAGCTCATCCCTCTGGTTGGAACTGAGGCTCTAAATGTGTAGGAAGGAAAAGGTAAGGCAGAGTTGTAAGCTGTTTGCTGAAGCATTGAAAGTGTGTTCCAGAACATTTGGCAAACACGGGGAGAATTATTGGTTTAAGGCATGTAAGGAAAGCTACGACCAATCACTAGCTGACTTCAGTAACTGAAAATACAGGGTTTACAGAATTAGTCCAAGAAAATTACTAAACAAACAGCAGCAACAAATAGCAACAAAACCAAATAGTAACACAAATAATCCAAGGGGAGAAGGAAAAATTTGTATTATCTTAAATGTTCAGTTTTCAATAAAGAATTTCAACACACAAAGAATATGTTTGGAAGTGCAGAAATAAACTCTTGCATTTATGATCAATTGATTTCCAACAAGGGTGCCAAGAAAATTCAATGGGGAAGGAACAACCTTTTCAACAAATGCTCCTGGTATAACTGGATAGCCACATGAAAAAGAAAGACATTGGACACCTGCATCACACCATCAATACAAAAATTAACTAAAAATGGATCAGAAATCTAAATGTAAGAGCTAAAACTATAAAACTCTTAGAAGGAAACATCATCATAAATGTTCATCACCTTGGATTAGACAATGGTTTCTTACTATGACACCAAAAGCACAAGCAACAAAACAAAAAAAATAGATAAACTGGACTTCATAAAAATTAAACTTTTGTACTTCAAAGGACACCATGAAGAAAATGAAAAGGCATTCCACAAAAAGAGAGAAAATATTTGCTAATCATATATCTGCTATACTTCATGTATTAGGGTTCTCTAGGGAAACAGAATCAATGAGAGAGATCTATGAATATAAGATTTATGAAAGTGTCTCACAAAACTGTGGGTATGCATGAGTCCAAATTCTGTAGGGCAGGTAGCAAACTGCCAACTCCAATGAAGATGTTTGATGAACACCTCAGGAAATGAACTGCAACTTCGATGATCTCCTCAGGAAACGCTTTGCTCATCAGCCAAAGAAGAAGTGAAGGTCCTTTGTCTGTCTTGCTTAAAACTCTTCAACTGATTGATTGGAATAAATCCAGCTAACTGCATTCTCTCATTGTGGAAGACATGCCCTTCATTGATGTCGTCAGTCACAGCTGCAGCCAATTGACTGATGATTTAATAAACCAGCCTGTTGGTTTATTAACCAGCCACAAACATCCTCGCAGCAATGGTTAGGCCAGTGCTTGCTTGAGCAGACAGCTGGGTACCATCACCTGGCCAAGTTGACACATGAACCAAACCATCACACTTCATATATAACCAGAATTTATAAATGACTCTTACAACTCAACAATAAAAGGACAAAGAACTCAATTTTTAAAATGGCAATTTAGTAGACATTTCTCTAAAGAAGATATGCAAATAGCCAGTAAGCACATGAAAAGATGCTCAACATCATTAGCCATCAGAGAATACAAATCAAAACTACAATGAGATATCATTTCATACCCACTATGGTTGTTATAATTTTTAAAATGGTTAATAACAAGTATTGCCAGTTATGGAGAAACTGGAATCCTTATACATTGCTGGTGGAATTGTAAAATGGTGCAGCCACTCCCAAAAATAGTTTGGCAGTCCCTTAAAATGTTCAAAATGACTTGCCATATGACTCAGCAATTCCACTTCTATGTATACAGCCAAGAGAATTGAAAACATGTTTATGCAAAATTTGTACATAGATGTTCATAGCAGCATTATTCAAAATAGCCCGAAAGTGGAAAAATCCAAATGCCTAACAATGGATGAAAGGATAAATAAATGGTGGTACATCCATTCAATGAAATATTTTCAACTATAAAAAGGCATGAATTACTAATACATGTTCCAACGTGTATGAACCTTGAAAACATTATGCTAAGTGAAAAAAGTCAGACAAAAAAGGTCACATATTATGTTTCCATTCATACGAAATGCCATGGTAATTCCCAGAGACAAAAAAATTGTGTTTGCCAGTAACTGGGTGGAGGAGAGGAATAGGGATTGACTGCTAATAAGCATAGGGTTTCTTTGGGGGATGATAAAAACATTCTGGAATTACAAAATGATGATCACTGCAAAACTTTGTGAATACATTAAAAACCACTGAATTGTACAATTGAAAATGTTGAACTTTATGATATTGAAATTATATCTCACTTAAGCCATTACTAAAAAATTATAAATGCACTATGCATTGCATGAAATAGAATTTCAGAATTATTGTGTTTGGGTGGCACAAATCTGTATCATTACTACCAAGAGTAAATATGTCTGCATATGATTTCTCATGTTTTAGTCATCCTAGCATATTGGATGACATCTTAACACATCTGTTGCAGCATGTCCTGATTAAATCTTGTGGTCCTGGACAAATCAACATGCAAAATTACCACCCATGAAGAAAAATGGCCTGAAAAAAAAATGTTCCAACAACAAAACTCCTATTCATATTCATTAATAAGTCAATGTAATATGTTCTATCTATTGTTGTATAATAAATCACCTGAAAACTTAGTGCCTTGAAATAATGACTAGCATTTTATTATTATCTCAAATAGTTCTTGGGATGGACTGAACTCAGCTAGGGAGTTCCATTCAGGGTTTCTCATGCAATTGCAGTCAGATGTTGGATAGAGCGAGAGACATCCTGAAGACTTCCTCAAGATCTGGTGGTTGGTGCTAGTGGTTGGTGCTAGTTCTTGGCTCGGACCTTCGGGGGGGGGCTATCATCCAAAACACATATGACCTTTCTACGTTGCCTGGGCTTCCTCGCCACATGGTGGCCAGGTTTCAAGAGAAAGAGTACCAAGAGGACAAGGCAGAAGTACATGACATTTTTATGACCTAGCTTCAGAAGTTACTAAGCATCACTTCTATTATGTTCTGTTGATGGAGACATTCACAAAGTCCCACTTAATTTCAAAAGGACAGGATATAGACCCCATCACTTGATGGGAGGGGTATCCACATCATGTGGTAATGTCATGTGCAACAGGATATATCGTGGTGCTCATCTTTGGAAAATACAATTTGCACAGCCTTTTCTGTGGCCATAACAATGCATATCTCTATCACATGCAAAAGCTATCCCTCACTCAAGACCTCAAAATATTATCTCATCATTGCACCAGCTCAAACTCAGGATATCATTATCTAAATCAGAACCAGGTTAGATATGGCTTCTTTGGAGCAGTTCCTTGAGTATTGTTCTTCTCAATGTGGCGAATTGTGACCTTAAGAAACAAGTTATCTGCTTCTCACAAACCCAAAATACAGTGGTGAGATAGGCATAAGACAACTATTATAGACACCCCCATTCAAAAAAAAGGAGAAACTGGAGGTACAGAGCAGTCATTGGTCCATAGCAATTCTGAAAACCAGTAAGTCATATGGTGCCTGTTACTTGATTAGAGCTTAGTCTTTCTGCCATGGAATTGTTCACTGTGGTTCTTGACTCTGCTCTCTGGTCCTTGGTTCTCCTTTCTGATTCATCCTTCCATTTCCATAAAAGTAGCTTGTGCTGCTGCAGAGTAGTGTCCTCAGCCTGCTTCCTGCCAGTAGAAGTTTGGAGAGACAAAGGCCTCTTACCATTTTTTACTTAACTCTATTCTTTTTAGTCCATTTTAGCTGGCATAATTCTCTTAAAACCTCATATTTATTGTTTTTCTTTTCTTTTTTTCTTTTCTTTTTCTTTTTGGATTATCAGTTTGCAATCTACTTGTACCTGTTTGTATATATTATGTCCCCCAGAAAAAGCCATGTTCTTTGATGCAATCTTCTTAGTGGGGATTAAGTTGGAATGTTTGGAATAGGTTGTTTCCATGGAAATGTGCCCCACCCAACTGTGGGTGATAACTCTGATTGGATAGTTTCCATAGAGATGTGGCCCCACCCATTCAACATGGGCCTTGATTAGTTTACTGGAGCACTATATAAGCTCAGACAGAAGGAGGGAGCGTCCTACAGCCAAGAGGGACACTTTGAAGAATGCACAGATGCTGAGAGAATATCTGCAGATGATAGACAGTTTGAAGACAGCTGTTGAAAGCAGACTCTTCCTCTGGAGAATCTACAAGAGGAAAAATGCCCCAAAAGCAACTGAGAGTGACATTTTTTAAGAACTGCAGCCTAGAAAGGAGCATTCTGGGAGAAACCCATTTCGAAACCATAACTTTGGAGCAGACGCCAGCCACATGCCTTCCCAGCTAACAGAAGTTTTCCAGATACCATCGGCCATCCTCCAGTGAAGGTACCCAGTTGTTGATGCCTTATCTTGGACACTTTATGGCCTTAAGACTGTAACTGTGTAACCAAATAAACCCCCTTTATAAGAGCCAACCCATTGCTGGTTTTTTGCATTCCTGCAACATTAGCAAACTAGAACTCCAGTAGACAAAGCCCACCCACAAATCTCTTTGAG